>LJOA01000522.1:2957-24339 GCA_001513815.1 Ceratocystis eucalypticola
GGGTAAGCTAGGTGCGAAGCCTGATTCGCTCACGCGCCGGTCAGAAGACTTACCCAAGGAGGGTGATGACCGTCTTCTGCACCAGAGCCAAACTGTCCTGAAGAATCACAACCTACCACCTGATGTTAGCCGCCAGACTCGCCTGAATCAGATCGTCCTGCCGACGAATCTGCAAGAACTCTTCCGCGCCGCATATGATTCTGACCCTGTACCCCGTGCTGCCTTGGCAGCGATCCTGAACCCTGAAACGAGCCGCCTGCCGACACTCACCCTGGCCGAGTGCTCGGAGCGCGAAGGCTACCTGTACGTACGAGACCGCTTGTACGTTCCTGAAAGCGATGCCCTGAAAGCAGAGCTCCTCCGTCTGTACCATGACTCTCCTGTCTCGGGACACCCAGGTCGTTCCAAAACTTACGACCTCCTGTCCCGGGAATACTACTGGCCTGGTATGGCAAGGTACGTCGCCCGCTGGGTTCGCCAGTGCCATACCTGCCGCCGCGCGACACCCTTCCGTGATGGCCAGAAATGCCTGCTTCGCCCGCTGCCAATTCCTGAGAGAGCATGGCGTGATATATCTGTTGATTTTATCACCCACCTGCCCAAGAGCAATGGCTACGATGCCCACCCTTGTGATTGTAGACCGTCTGACCAAGATGCGTCATCTGATTCCCTGTCACGGCAACTGTAACGCCGAAGACACTGCCCGCCTGTACCTGAAGAATGTCTGGAAGTTGCATGGCCTTCCATCGACTATCGTCTCGGACCGAGGACCTCAATTCATTGCCGAATTTTGGAGGTGCCTGTCTCGGTCCTTGAGAATTGAACCAACCCTGTCCTCTGCCCACCACCCTGAAACTGATGGTCAAACCGAGAGAATGAATTCGGTCTTGGAATAATATCCACGTGCGTACGTAGCATATCTACAAGACGATTGGGCCGAGTTCTCTGGCAACGCGCACTACTCTGAAACCACCAATATTTCCCCTTTCTTTGCGAACTACGGATTCCAACCCCGGATGGGATTCGAACCAATCTCCGACCTGCCCGATTGCGCCCAGTCCCGAGACGCTGCCGCCTTTGCTGCCCGAATGGAAGAGATAACAGAACCGACCCGTTCCGAAATGGCAATGGCCCAAAACTTCCATGAAGATCAGGCAAATCGGCACCGCCAGCCACCCCGCCAGTTCCAAGTTGACGATAAAGTCTGGCTTGACGCCCGGACGATTCAAACCGCCCGGCCTCAGAAGAAGCTAGACTGGAAGAACTTGGGACCGTTCCGCATCTGCAAGATCATAAGCCCGTACGCTTACAAACTTGAGTTGCCTGCCTCTATGAGGATACATCCTGTTTTCCATGTGTCCAAGCTCCGATACGCTGACACCTCTGACCCGATCCCTGGACAAGTTCGTCCACCTCCACCTCGCGTTGAAGTGGCTGGACAAACTGAGTACGAAGTCGAAGAAGTCTTGGACTCCTTCTGGGAACGCTGCGGCCGTGGACGCCGCCCCCGCCTGAAATATGTTGTCCGTTGGACTGGCTATGATGACCCAACAACCGAACCCGCTGAATACCTGGAAAATGCGAAGCAGCTAGTGGAGAACTACCACCGCCGTTACCCTGACAAGCCCGGCCCCTAGGTGAACCTTCCTGGTTACCCTCTCGGCATCGACGGAGCTCTGCCGTAGAGAGGGGGGTACTGTCACGGTACGCTAGCGTCTTCCGCATAACTGTCACAGTACACTAGTGTTCCTGCGTAAGGTAACAGCACGCTAGCGTCCTCTGCATAACCACCGTCCGTCATGGCATGATATTGTCTTCTGCATGACCACTGTCCTGTTCGATGCTGGAGCCTTGCTCACCGCTACCAGCCTCACACCCCACTGTAGATCTTGTTGACTATAACTCTTGTAGATATATAAACTAGATGGAACCGCCCTCTGTTACCTGAATGTTGCTCACCAAGCAACGTCCTCGTCTCCCTTCCTGAATATACTGAACCTCCCGTCCCTGTCTTCTGTCCTGGTATCTGTTACCGTCCTGAACATCCTATCCTGCCTGTCCTCGTCCCTGTCTACCTGTCCTGCCTGTCCTGTCTTTGAGCTTTTGGGTTAGCCTCATAGAACCTTCCTGCCTGTCCGTGACATCTGCGTCTTTAGTGTTCTATTAAGCCCAAGGTCACCAATGTGGCGGCTAGATTTTGGTGTATCATCTGACCCGAAATATGTCGCCGGCTCTGGACTTGTCTTCAAATTGCCATTCGGCCTATCCTCTTGTATTTCTGGATGCCGCAAAGCTTTGGCTCGGGAAATTGACCAATTCCCAGTAGCTCTCCAGCCAGAGAGTATATTCTTCTTAGTCATTCCCACTTCACGAGTCTTGGCATAGGCTCTAATGAAATTGACCTTATCCATTGGAGTAGAATCAGTCAGGGAAGCAAACCTTTCCAGTTCTTGGCGATATGCAGCTTTGGGGGCATTAAACACACCATCATCTAATGGCTGAAGTCCATCGGGGCAATGTGCTGGAAGGTAGCAACAGTAAATATTATTCAAAAAGCATGTAGCCATCCATTCGTCCTCAGATCGGTTAGCAGCAGTCTCTAGCCAGGTAAGCAAAGATATCACCGTTGCATGACTCCCATGGCCATCTTGAATGATCAATCTGGAATCAGACTCGTCCTTGGGCTTGGTTTGAGGCAAAGAGACCCTTTCAAGCCATTCAGCTCCAATGTGGTCATCAGTCCACCCATTTGGTGAAGCTATGAAATGCCAGTCAGCAATCTTCCTGAATTCATCAAGAAACCACAGTCTCTGGAGTTCTTTACCATTGGATATATGCCAGGAGTCAATCCACGATCATCAGCAGTGATAGCTTCGATGAATGAAGTCCAATTTCGAGTTTGTGGTCGCTTGAGAAGAGCCTTCTGCTTCAGGTTCGCGCTTCCAACCACAAGGCTATCTAGTCCTAACAAACAGGGTCCAGTTAGTCAAATTTCAAAATTATAGTGAAAATAGAGTTAGATACTTGCCATAACCAATCATGATGCCTCCTTCATCAACGTTAATAGTGTTCTCAGGCCGGATCCAGTCATACAGGCCCTCCCTGATATCGAAGTACCAGTGAACTGCTTTAGGTGTGGAAGAGTCAAACCTATTGGCTTCCTGACGTCTACCAGCCGTTAAGTCTGTCAGGAATAGTATTGGAAAAGAGTGGCGAGGAAATTAGTGAGTGAAGTGGTAATATTTCCTTGCCACTACTCACATATATCAGGTGCCCAACTTGGCAGCCTGAGAATGGAATTAGGAACTCCAATCAATTCGATATTTGATAACGTGCATGTATAGTCAGTGAAACAGCATAGCGAGTGAAACAAAAATCCCTCAATCTACACATTCCCTATTTAATCAACTGATTCTCAACCACCCAGCATATCACAGGCTAGTTATGACGATAGAGTGCTTCTCACCCTTCAAGCCCTTCAAAACAACCCAAAATTAAAACTCTAATGTGTCGTAGTGATCTATAGAGTCAACCTAACAACCCTCTGGTGTCGACGGAAGGGCATCCAAGCCTGAGGCGATACTCTTCCTAAATTACACAATCTATCCGATCCAGAGGAAGAGATCTTTATTCACTTTATTCTTGACCTAGATTTGCGAGGATTGCCCCTCGTCTGTGTGGTGTAAGAGGAATGGCTGATCAATTGCTTGCAGAACCGGGCTTCAAACTTCGTCGGGCGACATGTAGAGCTCAAGACATGTTTCTTTTTCAGAAGTATAAGTACCAGAGAGCTCAGTGTAAAGACCCAGCTACTACCTATAACTAGTTCACACTTGTGGTGGACACAATTGCAATGTATGGCATCTGGTCAGATAATATCTATAATGTTGACAAGAATAGCTTTGTGATGGGCATGATTCATAGTAGAATAGTCATCAGAGAGACAAATAAATGTGGAAAACCAAAATTAGTGCAGCCTAGGAACCGGGAATAGATTGTAGTAGTTCAAACAATCAATGTAGATGGCTGAGTGATCCCACCATTTATCTTAGGTGCAGGGTAATATCACCTCACTACCTAGTCAAAGACCGTGAACAGGCGAATGAGATGCAAAGTAAGCGTCGGCAGACAAAGAGAAGCCGACTACCGAGAACAGGGGTGATGACAGTGGGAGAAGGAAATCAAGAAATTGATCAAACGGATGCGGATGAGTAGGCAGCGACCGAATCACCGACAAGTGGTGGTCGGCGAGGGCCGGTGCAACTGGGGGTTCACCACTGTGGTGTCTGCGGCAAGCCTGATCATAATATAGGGGTGTTAGGTAGTAATTTAAGCATCTGGGGAAGAGTACAGTGAATAGTTTGGGTTGATTAAATGGCGTGTTGCGTTTTTATTGTGATTTCTAGGAAGAGGGTTGAGATTTTTGTTTCACTCGCTATACTGTTTCACTCACTATACATGTACGTCAGAAGAAACTACTTTTAAGTAATGTTTATTCTCGTCGAGATGTGTGTGAATAAAAATGTTGAGTTTTGGTGCATGGTAAAAACGAAAAGTTGGGCCGAAGCTCGGATTAACCCCCATGTAAGATTCATTTTGGCCGTGGCTCATGACTGAATACAGCGTGTCCCTGAATCCATTAGCTTTAGGTATTCACTTAGTTATAGGATCAAATAGTGGCACTGACACACACGGATCAACTGTCGATACGGGACGCATTTTGGCTTTTCTTTAGTTGCCGTCTTTATGGCCGCACTCAAGCATCCCACAAAGCTCAAAGACTTGCCATCAATAAACAAGAATTTGAAGAGATCTAGGAAAAATGGAAAACTATAATTAAACATGTTTGTAGCGCCCTTGTGTGGGATAAATTACTTGATCTCTGACCTCTCGCCAACATTTCTACCCTTTCTTCTTTTCCACATTTTCTCACAGTTACACCCATCGTCGAATATGCGTTTTTCTTCTGTGTTTTCTTGGTTTGGCGTATCGCTGCAAGGCCTCCGGGGCAGCAGGCCTTCTTCTACCCAGGATGTTCAGCCTGCCGAGATCACCGAGTCTGAACTTACTCCACTCATTGGGCTTGAGCATACTGAAGAAATTGAGCCTGCCGAGATCACCGAATCTGAACTTACTCCACTCGCTGCTGGGCTTGAGAATACTGAAGAAATTGAGCCTGAATACATAGTAGAGCCGTACGATTTCAAGACCACCGATATCACTAGTCAAGACTATCTGCCTGATCGTGGTTACTTTGCCTCGCTGTTTCCAAATGGCGAAACTAGAGTGTATTCCGATCACTACGACGACGATGGCAAAGAAACAATGCTGAGCATATACTTTGATGAAGATCGCCAAGTCACAAGCTTTCGCAATGACGACTTGCGCTACGAAAAGGACCACGATTATAAGCTACCACTCCACTATATCTTCAAGGCACTTTGCTTTCGCCAGTCCATAGACTACTTCGCCATGGATTGGATTGTCATGGATATCTTTGACTTACCTACGCTTGAGCGCATCGAAAAATACCGTGAAAGCAACCTTCTTGGGATCGAGGATGACATTAGGCTCACCGAGAAGGATGGGTACTGGGGCATCTTTTCCAATACTTACTATTACCAACAGGCTTCTCACATGATACCCGCGAGAATCGACAAGATGATTATTAGAAGGCAGGAACGCTGGATAGAAGGGACCGAGTACCCGGCTACGGTTGCTCATCTAATCATGTTTTCGTTCAAGTCGTTTGATTCAAGAGGACAAGACCCCCCTGCGACTGATCCCGCCGAAATTCGTGCCCTGGAAGTCGCGGGAGCTGCTATATCGGCCGTGGATGAGGCTGAGGCTGCTAAACTCAAACAGGAGTTAGGTATTAGACCAGAGACTGGCGCTGATACACTAGACGACTTCGCGGAAGCTGCACCGGAGAAATCCGATACAGAGCCCGCTTTGGAAGATTCTTGAAGTCTTGCTTTAGATCTTTATGTTAGAAATAAATCTTGTACTGGTACTCAGTTCATTCCATCTCATCGCAAGTGCAGTGCAGGAGCAGCTTTCTGTAGAGGCCATTCCAGCCGGTAACGAGCTATGACGACGCGCCATACATCACGATCAAACGGTGCTTGTCTATCGATTTGCGATTCAAGACAGCGTTTACTTTCAGCCTGCAAACCGGCCAAGGCGAGAAGAGCTTTCTGTAGGCTTACCATCACATACTACCTATTGGTCCGTAGAAGTCTAGGTATTTCTAGGTTTTTGACCAGCAGCAACGAACAAAGAGAAAGCTAGGGTATCCTTTCCTTCATGGCCTAGACCCAGTCACACGCAGTTCTTTGTCTATCAGCTTGTGTCATTTTGAAGACTTTAGCTTGTGGCGCGGCATCTATCAACTGCCAAGCGCCAGTTTCCACGGCTCTCTTAGTTCTGGCGCCTAAGCCGACTCAACCTAGTACGGCATAAGCCGATCGTATAGATAATTATCGACCGAACAAACCCACGACACGCACGCATGAGCGGACGGGGATATCCACGTAATAATACAATACAGCCATTATAGACCTATGAAATGACTAAAACTTACCACAAGCTTTGTCATTTTCGCAGTTGGCCAAGGCGCTGCTTAAATAGGCTATTCCAAGCCTGCCTCAATGGTATGATGAAAAAGATTGGTCAAAACGTGTGAAGCAATCACGCAAGTAGGCATCAAAATTAGAGGTTATGCGTCCGCTTTTCGTCTCAATGGTCCTGCAGATCACTTAGTTCAACGTATCGATCTGCTCAGTGTACTTTGTCCGACTAATGCACAACTTTGTTTTCTTCGACTCTAGTTAGAGGAATGCCCTGAGTTTCCCCATATCTTTAATCCCAGCCTGGCTTATTATGCTTAATACACAAACCCAAGTCCTCCGCAGGGGATACACCACACTCTATTCCATTCATATACGGCGCGTACGACACCCTTAGTTTCTGTAATTTAGCGAGGAAGTGTCAATAACCCTAATCAGGGTTACCAGGACTTCTGACCCTAGTCTAGTTCGCCAAAAAGTCAGGGTTAGCGTCAGACACAAAGGGCCCATGTGCTTGATCCAGACAATCGTATCGTAGTGATGGATATATAAATCGGTTGAGATCCGCTCCTCAGGTAAGAAACAGATAGACATAGACCAACTTCGATAATCACTTATTTCTCTTTCTAGGACATTCAGTTCATCCTCCTAATATCTACTGTTAGGAAGGGCAAGTATAAATTTGAGTTGAAAAGTAAGCATTGGTAGTAGAGAGTGATCGATCATCCTGAGTATCTCAAGAAATCTTAATGCTTGACTCGTTGTCCCTAAGGGAGTAGCTGGAATCGGCTTCGTATTCCATATTTCGTGGTATATTTGGCGTACCCATTCAGCACGTCACGCCGCACTAGCTGCTACCACGAACTGGGCCTCACGCGTACCTGTTGCAGTGAGTGCTTGTTGGTGCAATTTCTAATGAATCGGTGCGCCATTCGCCCTACATAGAAACCCCTCATGAGATTTGTCCTAGTTGTCGCTAGTTCAGCTGGCATCAGGGACAAAGGTAATGTTGACCAATAACACATAAATCAAGTTCCCTGATTAGACAGGCCTATGGAGGTGGATTTATGATGTCTGATTGCTCGCAGAGGTGTAGTCTACCCTCGGACATGTTATACTTCATGGCTTTGGGCTTTCTCATCGCCGTCAGTTGGTTATCCTGTGGATTGCCCACCGCCGAGTCGGGTCTTCCACTAAGAAGGGAGAAGAAATTTAGAAATGGCATTACATGGTGTTCTTACAGTCACGTAATGTAATGTTAGCCCGGGTTAGTCATATTGCAGCTATTTTGTGTTGTCTGGAACTTGGTCATCCAAAGTTACAGTTCAGCTCAATACCGCTCATTATATGCCTCTCTCACATGGTTACCCGTGAAGAATCAAGACTTCTCTAAACGTGTGTGAATACATCAGTTCCTTCTACACTGTAGCTATTTTGGCTTCTTTCATGTGGATAGCCAAAAGAGGCTCTCGGTCGAAGTCCACCAATCTTGTCCAGGAAGTCAACCAGAATCACACATTTGTGTAGCTGCTCCTGACCGACTCCTTTTTCGCTTCGCATCAAGGCGCTCTTTTCCTTCTTCACCTACTGCTCTCTGCATTTGGATTTGGTCTCTTTTGCTGTCTTCTTTTCGGACTCATCGATCAACGCAGGTATTCTCTTCCAACAGCGCCTAAGATCGTGTGTCAGGTGTTGATATCTTGCCCTGCCCCCCCTTTTCTTTCTGGTCACTAGTTGATATGCTAATCGTGTGCACTATTCTATTGCATTGAATGATCAAGGTTGAATTACGCAATGGTAATGGTGAGTTTGCGTAGTTTAAAACTCCATTAGTTTGGGATGAAAAATGTCGGGGAGATTTATAAAGTCGAGAACAAGTTATATTGATATCTATAGTAGCTATTAATACAAAGTGTAAGTCGATATTAGACTGTGTGTGGCCTTGTCAACTAGGAGATACATCCTTAATTGTTCGGTTGCCGATACTGAGCATCAGCCGCTCAACAGCAGTCGTAAACCAGGTTTGAAGCAGGCTGTTAAGTAAATCCCGGAATGGGCTTCAAAGTGACCTCTGGTGTAGCATGTATGTCCGGGGTAGCTCCCTTCCACTTGTCCGCGTCTTTCTTTGCATCTACCTAAGCCACATTCAGATCTTTCTAGCAGATAGCTCAGAATCACGTGCATCAGCAGGACTAACAACGGGGTCCTCATCCTTTAGCCCCGGCTGCTTGAACGAGACCGCCATGACTTCAGCAATTACAGCTGCGTACTTGGGGTTTTCCGAGTCCCGCCTCTCTTGCTTGATGATAATCTTTTTGGCCTCAAGACCAGGAAGCATTTGAGTTGCGTGTTTGTAGAATGAGGCCGATGAAAAGATACCCCAGCCTGGCTGGTTGTCTGCGACTTCGATCTCTTTGTCGGGGCCAAGGTCGTTAATATCACGGAAGTCTTTAACATCTAGGTGGGTGATTGGATCGTCGATATCCATGACAACCCACTCCATCTCGCTACATGGGATGTTTTTTTTTATGACAAAGACCCTGGAAGATCCGAGAAATCGTTAGTCTTTCTTCGCGGAACATATCTTGACCTAGGTAGTTGTCTAGAATAGTAACGGATTTGTGTTCCATATCGATGGAAATCTTGACGACTGCTCCGGGCCCATCAAAGGTCTCTGAGAGGATCCAGTAGGTATCATCTTGAATATCACTAATAGAATAGCCGTGGCTTTTTAGATATTCAGGATCGGAGACATCAGTAGCGATCGGGGGGGTCACTTGGGCATTCTCAAGCTCAGCGGTCCGTGTGGGTTGAAGACCTTGACTTTTACCCGGTCTACAGCTCCCAAGAGGCGAGAGCAACAAGCACGAAGACAGGAAAGAATAGAAACGCATGCTGGGCTATAGGAAGAATAGAAGAAGGTAAAGACCAAGGATGGAGCCAGGGAAGTGAATGGCATGGAATGGGGAGGGCGTAGTGGTAGAGGGCCAGCACAGAATCAGCTTACGGATAGGACACGGCGGCAAGAGGAGTATTTATCATTTGGTTTTGCCGCGATTTGTGTTTTCTCATTTTTGCAGCTTGACGCTCTTTGACATGGGCAACATAAGACTTCCAGTAAGACCTCAGCGTTTGTGTATCTTCGGCGAAGAAAAAGAGTCGAACGAAAGCAAGTAATTGAAACTCGCAAGGCGCCCACTATTGATCATTGCTCATTCACAGCCATTTGCATGAGCTGAAAATAAGTGTGATATTGGAGGGATGAACTACAGAATCTGGGCTAATTGCAAGCAAATTCGAAGGCATGGCATGGGCGTGAGGGGAAAGAGATGATGCACGCGCACGTATTCTATAGCGAAATTTGCAGCATATTGCTGAGCCAACGAGGAGGGGCCTGGCAAGCTTTGGCCAGATTTTTTGTCCCAAGGATAAGATACGAGCACAGTCATAGAGCATCCAGTTCCAATTCAAACGCCAATAGAAGATGCAGACCGGGAAAGGCTATTGGTTGTTGTGTATGTTTTGCTTGATTCGGCTGGATACTAAAGAAGCCCCAGTCAATCATACGGTCAGCCACCTTGGAGCATTGAGAGCGACGACATAGCGAACTCTTTGTCTTGATCTGTCTTTATTTGTTTACTATGGTGTACGTTTCTTTAATGATAAAACCGAAAGAGCGTAGTGTAACGCCGTCTATGCTGAAGACATAGAAATGTCCTCGGATATCTTAGCGTCTTTGATACGAAATTATTTGTCATTGATATACCTATGTGCAAATATATACCACATCGCATGACTAGCAGCAGATATCAACGGGTACGTGAAAGTATTAAAGCACCTCTAGTTTGCGCGCTTATGAAAAGCACGGTTTAGTAGAAGATCTAGACTATAGCGGCAGCACAATCTTATCCATGATTGTTTTGCATGCACAGCGTGCTGCCATTATTTATCTCCGTCTAGCGTTTTGTGTCTTGAGGACATAGCTTTCCGCTTTTAAGTGTAAAAGGATGATGACAAACCTGATATACAACACGAATGTCAACAGCTAGCTACGAGGCCACATGACCCGGATATAAAGCCCCTGGCCAAGTTAAAGTCCAGCAAGGTGGGGGATGGGAAAGAGAAAAGACAAAACAATTCACAAGGCAGACACCAACCATATATTGTCAGCCCACTTCCGCGGAGCTGAGATAGCGCATGTAGCGTGTGCATGGTCAGATCAACGGCGGTCGCTTGACTTCCCAGTTGCTCGTTTTTGCGAATATAGAATGTTGTGAAGATCCCACCCCCCTCCCCCCCCGGATGAATACCCGGCACCAAATCTAATGACAGAGCACATACGCGAGAGGCACCTAGCAGGGCAATCTCCAGACCTCATTGCATCAACGCGTCTAATAGTCTAATAACCTATCGTCCCACAGCACTACTGCTAGCACTTACAGACAAAAGGCCAAGACGAGCCGCTTTCGAGCGAGAAAGCTCATCTAAGATGGAAATTATCCTACAGTAAGCGGCAAGTTAAAATTCAAATTCACTACACGAAACATACGAAGTACCTAGCTTGCACCTCCAGAAGTGATTCCAGAAGTTTCAAAAATGGCAAATATAAATCTCTTTAGGGCCTCTGGGCATAAGCCCCGTCGCCACGGTCGGATCCTCTAATGACGCCCACTATCTGTTCTTGAGGAATAGATCATTATCCAGTTCATTCTCGACTTGGATTATGAGAATTCACTCTCCGTCTATGAGGTATAGTACAAATAGCTAGCCAGTTGCTTGCCGACCGCGATGCGCCGCCAGTTGGCACACATTGGGCTTCCTACTTTGTCAAGCGGGAGCTAAAGTTCAAGACGCGGGTTTTTGCGGAAGCACAACTGATAGAGAGCTAAGTGCAAAAATCTAGTCATTATCCTCAACTATCTTATGCTTGCACTGAACACAATCGCGAAGTATGGCTTCCGGTTAGATTCGTACCACATTGATGAGACTAGCGTTATGATGGGCATAGTTCAGAACGGCATGGTTGTTGGAGGCACAGATAGACGTGGAAACTCAAAGCCAGTGAAGCCTAGAAACCGGGAATAATACAGATGGCCGAGCAATCCCGCCGTTTATCCTCGATCTGGATATACATCATCTCGCCAACTAGTGCCGAGAAACCAACCTAGTCGATTGCGTTATTGCGACGAGTCAAAATCGCTGGGCCGGTAACGAGACTAGTCTCAAGTGGCCTAAACACTTTGATCGCTGCACAGGCAAGCAATCAAATAGTCGCCATCGTCTCTTTATCTTCGATGATCACGAAAGTCACCACTAGTTGCCTTCTTCACTTGCTACCCTCGACATTTAGTCTTAGCTCTGCCATTGCCTTCTTTTCGGGGTCTTGACCCTATCACCGAGCATCCAGGTATTTTAGTATCGGTCTTTTAATCTAGAAGTATCATGCTTCCAGAGATTTAATCTTGATTTTCCTAGCAACAGTCAATCTACCAGAGCCATCAGACCTGGGACGGGCTACTTGTTTGCGGCTTTCAAGACCGTTGGACCTGAAGCTACTCAACCCCCCACGACTTATAAGGCCACCGGCAGTACCTGAATGGCCACGTTTATACCAATTTCGATATCCATGGTGATGCCATCGTATAGAGAGCACTGGAGCTAAGGCAGAAAGCAGGCAGGCCATCAGCTTCACTAAACACCAAAATAGCCAGCTATGAGTTTTTGTCGGTAATCTAAGTCGGGGTTACTAGGATTGCTGACCCTGATCCAGTTCGCCCAAACTTTAGGGTTAGTATCAGACATAAAGGGTCTTATTCCAAGGCCCATGTACCTGATCTAGAACATGGTATTGATGTAACAGTAGATATTAGGAGGACGTACTGAATGTCCTGTGAAGAAAAGGAAGAAGGAGAATGAGTGATTATTGATGATGATGCCGTAGCTATCTAAGTCTAGTCTGAGGGACGGATCTCGGCCGGTTTATATATCCATTACTACCATGTTCTGGGTCGAGCGCTTGAGCCTAGGATGAAGATCCTTGATGTCTGATGCTAACCCTAACGTAAGGGCGAACTGGATCAGGGTCAACTATCTTGGTAACCGTGACTTAGGTTACTGACATGATGGCTGAGATCCGCTCTTCAGACTAGACTTAGACAGATAGAGAACAACTTCAATAATCACTTATTCCTTCTTCCTTTCTTTACAGGACATTCAGTACGTCCTCCTAATATCTACGGTTAGTTTTCAAAAGAAACTAGATTGCGAAAACAACAAAGTGTAAGATCTGTGGCTCTACCAAACTGTTGAAGCTGCTTGCCATAAACGGCGCATAAGCCCTGGCGTAATCAAGCAGGTTATCGTTAACATGGGGCTCAATCTGCTATCTTGCGTAGTGCTTTCTGAAAGTCTATCCGTCCTGTGCTTGCTCTGCCGGCTCAGGGTCATCTGTTAATGCAAGTATCCCGATAGCCCCAAAGTCTATGGATCAGCTGCTCATATCTCTCACCCCCCTTTCCTTTCTAGCAGCTAGTTGATATGCCAAGCGCATATACCATTCTGTTGCATTGAATAAGCACGGGTGAACTACGCACTGGCAAGTTCATGAAGTTTAAAAACCATAGACTTGAAATGGAAGATGCCAAGAAGATTTAGAAAGCCTAGAATGAGCTAACTTGATGTCTATGGTAACTATTCATAAAAGGCATGAGTCGATATTGGACTTTGTGTAGCCCTATCAACTAGGAGATACGTCCTTAATTGCTAGGTTGCCGATGCTAAGCATCAGCCTTTCGACGGCAGTCTTAGACCAGGTTTAAAGCAGTCTGTTCCTTTGCATCTCCCAAAACAGCATTCAGATCGTCCTGGCAGAAAGCCCGGCAGCATGTGCATCTGTAGGACTAACGACGGTGTCCTCATCCTTGAGCCCTGGCTGCTTGAACGAGACTATCATGACTTCAGCAATCACAGCTGCATACCTAGCGCTTTCCGAGTCCCGTCTCTCCTGTTTGATGACGATCTTTTCAGCCTTAACGCTAGGAAGCATTCCAGTTGCGTGTTTGTAGTATGCAGTTGGTGAGAAGACTTCCCAACCTGGTTGATTGGCTGCGATTTCGAACTCTTGCTCGGGGCCAAGGTCGTTACCTTGACGGTAGTTTTCGACATCCCTGTGGGTGAATGAGTCGCTAATGTCTATGACAATGGACTTCATCTCCTTACATGGAATGTTTTCTTTATAGCAAAACGCCTGAAAGATTTGTGGAAGTCTTGGGTTTTCTTGATCCAACAATCCTTGATCCGGGGAGTTGTCTAGGATAGTAGCGGATTTGCGCTCCATATCGATGGTAATTTTGAGCGCTACTCCGGACCCAACAAGCGGATCTGAGAAGATCCAGTAGGTCATATCCTGCATATCCCATGTAAAATAGCCGTGGTCTTTTAGATATTGAGGATCAGAGACGTCACTGATGGTCGCGGTCCCTTGAGCATTCCCAAACCCAAAGGCCTGTATGGGTTGAACATCTTGACTTGTGCCAGGTCTACAGCTTCCAAATGGCAGGAACAATGAGCTCAAAGGCAGCAAAGAATAGAAACGCATGTTGAGCTATAAAAAGAACAGAAGGAAAAAAGGCAGAAGACGGAGCAGGAGAAGTGAATAGCACAGAATATAGACTGCAGTGGGAGAGGGCCAGCAAAGAATCAGATTACGGATAGAGGGCAACCGCAAGAAAGATGTTCATCGTTTGGTTTCGTCGTTATTTGGGTCTTCTGACTTATGTAGCTTGGGTCTATTTGAAATGAGCAAGACAAAACTTCTAGTAGACGAAACATTTCTGTCTATAATGAGGGACACGGCCCAAAAAATAAACCCCATTTAACCTCACAAGGCACCCGCTATTGATATTTGCTCACACAGCCATTTTTGCATGCGATGAACACGAGAATAAATATTAGCCGGTTAAACCACAAACTCAGGCCAGCTGCAAGCATCCTATAGGCGTTGAGAGGAAGAGATGATGCACATGCACGTACACATACACTATCATCAAATCTACAGCATATTGCTACGCCAAGGGGGGCGCCCTGGAAAGCTTTGGCCAAACTTTTTGTCTCAAGGATAAAACACGGCCACACTGATAGAAGAGCCAGTTTCGGTTTAAACGCCAGTAGACGGTATAACACTAAAGAGGCCATTAATTGTTGCCCGAGGTCTTTGTCAATTCGGCTGGATACTAATGGCGCCCCTGTCAATCATGCAGTCCGTCGCCGTGTAGCATCCAGAGCGATGCCACGGGGAGGCCTTGATCTGTTTTTATTTCTCTGCTATCGTGCGTGTTTCCGCAAAGATAGGATCAAAACGCCATAGTTCAACGCCATGTATGCCTAAGATATAAATATGTCATAGTGTATCTTTCGCCGTGTTTGACTCAAATTACTCCCCATGGTCAACGTACCATGCACCACCACCCTTTCAAACTCCACCACCAAAACTCAGCTTTTTCATTTACACATAATCTGGCCAAAATACAAGTTGTTTGTAAATTGTAACCTCATTTGAACTTGCCATTGATATATCTATTGAATTTCATCTCTTTTGGCTAGTGCCACAGACCTAGTGGCTCGCTGAGGTGGTATGCTTTCCTCTCTAACTTCAACTGAAGCAGCCTCTGATTCTGATCCTGACTCCTCTAGAGAGCTGCCATTCACCACAACAGGCGTCTTTTCACTTTATTTCTAGGAAGTATCGTTTCTAGCCGCCAGAGCTTTGAATAGAGTCATGAAACGTTTATTGGGATTGGGTAACGCTTTCTTCCCTCTTTTTGGACGAGCCAGTTGCTCCTCTAGACCAGCAATCCTCATGGCATGCCCCGTCAACGTCTGCCGCTGCGCCTCAAACCCTTTAGCTATCACGTTATACCGTCTCCGCGTCTTTGGTGCTTTATCAAGCCCAAGGTCACGAATGTGGCGGCTAGATTTTGGCGTATGATCCAACCCGAAATATATCGCCCGCTCTGGAGCTCTGTTCGGACCCTCCCTGATATCGAAGGACCAACAAACCGCTTTAGGTGTGACTGAGTCAAACCTATTGGCTTCCTGACGTCTGCCAATCTTGATCTCAAGGTCCGAGCGGCAATTAACTAATCTGGCTACCCAGTTGTGTCCTAATTCCAATGATGCTGTGAGGGACTGTCAGGAACAATATTGGAAAAGAGTAGCGAGGATATTGTGGACTGAAGTGGTAATATATCCTTACTACTACCCACATATATCGGGTCCCCAACTTTGCAGTTTGAGAATAGAATCAAGAATTCCAATCAGTTCTGTACTTGATAGAAAAAACTGTTTTTAGATAATCTTCATTCTGGTCGAGATGTGTGTAAATGAAAGTGTTGAGTTTTGGTGGGCGATTTCTTTTTTTGTTTGACGAAAGGGTGGGTTGTCGAAAGGGTGGTGCATGGAATACGATAAGCGGGTGCAACAGACAAGCGGGTGAAACACAAATCCTAAACCTTCTCTATTTAATCAATTGACTCTCAAGCACTGAGCATGTGAAAGTCTAATCATGAAGCTAGAATCCCACTTCATTCTTCAGGCGCTTA
Source organism: Ceratocystis eucalypticola (assembly GCA_001513815.1). NCBI lineage: Eukaryota > Fungi > Ascomycota > Sordariomycetes > Microascales > Ceratocystidaceae > Ceratocystis > Ceratocystis eucalypticola. The sequence continues at coordinate 19,126 of LJOA01000522.1, forward strand.
AAAATAGCCCAGAACTTAAGCTCCGACGCACTGCAGCAATCTATACAGCCAACCTAGCTACACGATGGCGCCGACGCAAGGGCATCCAAGCCTGAGCCGATCTTATCCTCAAATCACACAAGCTATGTGATCTACAAGAGGAGATCCGTATTCACTTTATTCTCGATCTAGATTCATGAAGATTCCCCCCCTGGCTATGTGGTGTGAAGGGAATGGCTGATCATTGCTTGCCGACCACCTGATCAGATGATATCTATAACATTGACGAGACTAGCTTTATGGCGGGCATTATTCAGGGGAGAATGGTCTTCACAGGCATAGGTAAGTGTGGAAAGCCAAAGCTAGTACAAGTGCAGCCTGGAAACCGGGAATGGATTATGGTCATTCAGGCGATCAACGCTCAGGGCTGGCTGACAACGCCGGTTATCATCGGCGTGAGCCAATGTCACCTTGCCAAGTAGTACCGAGAAAGTAATTCCCGGGCGATTGAGCTATTACGACGACTGGAAATGGCTGGACCAATAACGTGACTGGCCTCGAGTGGCTCAAGCACTTTAACTGGTGCACAACCAATCGATCAGTTGGTGTCTATCGTCTCTTGGTTCTTGATGGCCATGGAAGTCACCACTCAATCGAATTCGAGAGATATTGCGAGGAGAACAAGATCATCAAGCTTTGTATGCCATCTCATTCGTCTCATCTGCTTCAGACCCTTAACTTCGGGTGCTTTAGTGTGCTCAGGAACGTTTGCCGTCAAGAAATAGAACATTTGATTAGATGCTCTGTTACCCACGTTTCTAAGACGGAGTCTTTTTCGGCCTTCCACGCCGCGTTTCAGGCTACTATGACGGAAGAAAACATCGAGTTAGCCCTCAGGCGGCTGGCCGGTCGGTCTTGTTCCCTTTGACCCAGACAGTGTGGTCTCGAACTTTGATGTGCAGCTACGGACTCCAACGCCGTTTAGGGAGGAGACTGGACCCTTGACCACTTGTGTCTTGCAAACCCCAAAGACCGTGCTTGAGGCTCAATCTCAGTCAGATTACCTTGAGAGACGAGTTACAAGACATGAAGGTAGCTCTCCAGGGCCAATTCTACGATTTCTAGTAAGAAGGTTAAGATTTGTATTTCACTCGCTTATGATGTCCGTTGGTGTTCTTTGACAGTCTATCCAGACCATGCCTGCTCTGCTTGCTCAGGGTCATCTATTGACGCAAGTATCCCGACAGCCCCAAAGTCTATGGATCAGCTGCTCATATCTCTCGCCCCCCTTTCCTTTCTATCAGCTAGTTGATATGCCAGGCGCATGCACTATTCTATTATATTGAACGCAATAACAAGTTCACATAGTTTAAAACCCCGCGGACTTAGAGTGGAAGGCGTCAGGGAGATTGAGAAAGTCTGAAATAAATTAATTTGATTCTTATGGTAGGCACGAGTAGATATTAGACTGTGTGGTCCTGTCAACTAAGAGATGTGTCGTAAATTATATTTGATTTGAAGCAGGCTGTCAAGTAGATTCCAGGATAGACTTCAAAGTGAGCTCCTGAGTAGCATGTGTTTCCAGGGTAGTGATCTTCTACTTGTCCGCGCCTTTCCTTGCATCTTCCAAAACAGCATTCAGATCGTCCTGGCAGAAGGCTCAGAAGCATGTGCATCAATAGGACTGACAACGGCGTCCTCATTCGTCCTTTAGCTCTGGCTTCTTGAACGAGACCATCAGGACTTCAGCAACCACAGCTGCGTACCTGGGGGTTGGCGAAGCCCTCTTCTGTTGTTTGATGGTAATCTTTTCAGCCTCAAAGCCGGGAAACATTTTAGTTGCGTCATTGTAGAATGAAGTTTTTGAGAAGATTTCCCAGCCTAGCTGGTTGGGCGCGATATCGAAATCTTGATCGGCGAGGCTGTTATCTTGACGGTGCTTTTTGACACTTCCGTGGGTGAACCACTCATCGATATCCATGGCAATCGACGTCATCTCATTACAAGGAAGGTTTTTTGCAATGCAAAGCCCCCGGAAGATCTGTGGAAGTTTTAGTTTTTCCACGTCGACTATTCCTTGATCTAGGTTGTTCTCTAGGATAGTAACAGATTTATGCTCCGTGTCGATGGAAATTTTGACGGCTGCTCCAACCCCAACATAGGACTCTGAAAAGATCCAGTAGATACCATCCCGGTTCTTCAAGATAGAATAGCCGTGGCTTTCCAGGTATTTAGAATGAACGACGTCAGTATTCGTACTATCAATCCCAGTGGTCTCTGGTTGACCAGCGCCAGGTCTACAGCTTCCAAAAGACGAGAGCAATAAGCCCAAAGGCAGCAAAGAATGGAAACGCATGTTGAGGTATAAGAAGAACAGAAGAAAAAAGGCAGAAGACAGAAGACAGAGCAAGCCAAGTGAATAGCAGAGAATAGAGAGCGTAGTGGGAGAGAGCCGGTAAAGAATCAGCTGACGGATAGGACGCAGCGGCAAGAGAGGTATTTATCACCTGGTCTTGTCATGATTTAGATTTTCTTATTTATGTAGCTTGACGCTATTTGAAATGAGCATGATAAAGCTTCTAAACATTTCCCCATCTACAATGAAGAAGAAGGCGAAAAAGGCAGATGAAAAGAACCTAATTTAAACTGGCAAGGCACCCGCTGTTGATCTTTGCTCATACGGCCATATGCGCGCGATGAAAACGAGAAGACGCATCAAAGGGATAAACCACCAATCCAGGCTAGTTGTAAGCAATTCGAAAGCATCCTATAGGCGTTAAGAAAAAAAGATGATGCACATGCACGTACACTTTCGCAGAGTTTGCAGCACATTGCTAAGCCGAGAGGGGCCTGGCTTGGAAAGCTTTGGCCAGACTTTTTGTTCCAAGGATGAGATACGGCCACAGTCATAGAAGGGTCAGCTCTAGTTTACACGCCAATAGAAGGGATGTGGAAGCAAAATAGCGTAGTTTAACCCCATGTATGCCCAAGATATAGAAATGCACTTGTACATCTTTCAGCGCGTTTGACGTCACGCCAGCATGCATAGCGCGCACGCTGCCATTCTTTATCTCCATCTAGTAGTCCTGTGCTTCAAGGACATGACCTTCGGCATTTAAGTGTTAAAGCATGACAAATCTGACGTACAATGCGCATATGAGCACATCACAACAGGGCCACACGACCCCGGATATAAAGCCCCTGTCCAAGTCAAAGTCCAGCAAGGTAGGGAGGGGATGGGAAAACGAAAAGACGAGAGAATTCACAAGGCAGAGAGCCCCAAAGACAGCATATCTCGTCAGCCCACTTCCGTAGGACTGGGATCAGTGCATGTTGCGTGCGCATAGTCAGATAGATCAATGGCCAGTGCTTCACTTCTCAATTTCTCTTTTCTGTGAGTATGCAATGCCGTGAAGATTCCCTACCCCTATCCACAGCACCTTTAGATGAACACTCGGCACATGTGTATCTCCAACCACCATGCAAGATGACATGCGTAAAAACGGAGTACATGCCCGAGAGGAACCCAACGGGGTAATCCCGAGACCTCATCGCATCGACGCGTCTAGTAGCCCATTGTCGCACAGCATCACTGCTGCCACCAACAGGCACAAAGCCAAGACGGACGTGCCACTTTTATGCGAGAAAGCTCATCCAAGATTGGAATTCTAATGCGCATTTTTAGGACGTACTGAATGTCTTTGGAGTGAGAAGAGGAGAGCCCTGCGATTTCTGGTGTTGCTTGTCTATCTAATTCTTGGTTAGAGGGCGGATCTCAGCCGATTTATGTATTCCTCACTTCAGTATCTCGACCAAGCAAACGGCCTTGCAAAAGGCCCTTTATATCCGATACTAATAGTGCAAATTGGTAGGACGTACTGAATATCCTGAGAAACGAGGCGACTAGGGGATCTGCGATTTATGGATGTTGCTTTTCTATCTAATTCTTGGTTGAAGAGCGGATCTCAACCGATTTATATATTCCTTACTACAGTGTATACTGAACAAACGACCTTAGAAAATGACACGTGGCATATTCCGGACGGGAGCCCTCCCGGGCGGTCAGCAGTGACAGCAGCACATAGATTTCAAATATCTCCTATGACTTTTTAGGGTCCGCCAGTGTAGTCAGGAGGGTCTCTATCTAGCGCGGCCCGAGGGTTCCAGGATTGGTTACCTGGTATTTTTTGTAGGTGGCACCCGCGTGTAAAAACTAGTCTAACAGGCCCCCGGCTGTCGGCACAGGGGATAGGCTCTGGCAGAGTACAGTGGTTTTGTCCTTCTGTGTGCATGGCTGCTGCAGCACCTCTGGCTTTTCTCCCACCGACAAAAACCCCAGACAAACCCTAAACCCAGAAGTGGAGTCAACCCCCAGCACAGACATTCGTTCTTCTGAAAAACCTGCCATGTGTTGGCGATCGTGAAAGTTGTGTGAAAAAATGGGGGGAGTCGGCGACGAGGTTATCCTCAAAGTTGGGCAAGTGCGGCCTTGAGGCTCCACAGCTCATTGTCAAGATCCATGACAGAGTCAAAGAAGAAGAAAAGAATGAAAGACGCTTATCAGTGTCATAGGCGTCGTCCTCCAGCAGCCCGGAAGAAGGGGAGGCACCAGACCTCAAAGGTACCCCCCCGAGGGTTGTAAGAGGGAGAGTTGTACGCGACAGCATAGATACTTTGTTTATTCTGAAAGAACAACACCACTATGTCAGCTACGCGCCGATCTGCAAGACTAAACTTCGATCAAAACACCAGGCATCCTACACAGGAATCATCGCCCTTGAGCAGAACCCCAGCGCCTCCACGCAGGCATCATCATCTGCCCACGAGCAGGACATCCCATCGAAACAAGAGCACAACGGCCATTCTCAAAACGTCATGTTCACGATAAGCCCCAACGACTTGCTGGAGATGTTCCACAAGTTCACCACAACGACACAAACCCAGGACGCACCCAACCCGAAGGAGCTCACAGTGGCACAGCTCCTGCAGAAAGGATGGTCTCTTTCGTTGAGACCAGAGAAGGTGCTGGAATCAAAACACACATGGCCTACCTGGCACTCCACCGTCCAGTCTTCACTAAAGGAAATCGGACTCATGCCGGAAGACGTTGATGGCCTCCCAGAAGAGACCAAACTTCGCATCATCCGGGTAGTGAAGGACAACATATCACTCCGTCTGCAGCAGCATGTGTTAGCGTGTGAATCCTTCACGCTAATGATCGAACAACTCCAAACC
>LJOA01000524.1:0-17228 GCA_001513815.1 Ceratocystis eucalypticola
CATTCCCAGTTTCCAGGCTGCAATGATTTAGCCTTTCCACGCCTTTCTGCACCTGTGACGACAGTTCCACTTGCAATGACACCCATCATAAAGCCAGTCTCATCAAAGTTATAGACATCAGTGAGGCTGATACCGTATTTTGCAATTGTGTTCTCCACAAGCGTGAACCAACTGCGAATAATAGCTGGATCTTCGCATTTGGCCCTCTTGTAGTCGTATCTACGATTAAAACGCGCCTTGAGGTCTGGCTGTCACTTGACAAAGTTGGAAGCCCAGCGCTTGCCGACGCGTGACGCGTCGCGGTCGGCGAGCAGTCGGTTGGCCATTTCTTCAACACCACGTAGTTGCGGGGGGTACCCTCGCGAATCCAAGTCAAGAATGAACTTGACAATGACCTGCTCTTCTAGATCGGATAGTCTGCGTGAATTGGGGATGGTATTGCGTCGACATTGAATCCCATTCTGTCGGCGACGAAGGGTATGATAATCCACCTAGTATAATCTAGCGGCAGGTCGGAGACCTAATTCCGGATTAGTTTGAAGGGCCCGAAGAGCGAGAACAATATTAGCCTCATTTTTTGGTTGCGCCATGTTTTTTGGTGGACAAATAGTCGATTAGATGCGAAGATGAGAGATTGGAAGATTTTTGGTGCGTTCGCATAGTTGGCACATTCGCTTATCATTGACGTTATATACTCAGACCAACAAAATGTTACAAATTGGAGTATCTTCCATTCCAAATCAACCCACGCTACCAGGATCGTATCTTAGCGCCTTGTAAGCATTTCATGCGTTTTAAACCGTATCTTCCAGGGACCATCATACGCTGACACACCCGTCTTGGCCGGATTTAAGGTTAAATCTTCGGCTCCCTAGCGATTGGCATCGAGGTGCCGAATCATGATGTTGCAATGAAAGCTGCCTAGTTGCCAATTCCAAGGTCATTCCTTATCTCGCATAGAGGCGAAATGTAAAGCTTGTGGCTATTTCACTCATACTGATCTAGAAAGCAGGCCGCAAGAACCCTTCATTGAACCCCCAGCTTGTCAAAACGAACTTGTGCCTGTCTATTGCCACATAGCTTACTGGGATTGTTCGTTAGGTATCAGATTGCAACATGTTGGCAGGTGACGGCATTGAGTCAAGCAAAAGGTTTAGCAAGCAGGAAAGGTTCGTCCCATATATATCCAACCGCCTCCAATGCTCATCATGTGCGTGATTTCTACATGCCCAAACTCTACTACGTGATGCAAACCCAGTTCCGGCAACTCACCCAAAGTTGTTGCTAACTACCGATTGCAGGCTTGTTAAAGTGCTCTGGAAGCGAGTGCAGCAAAATTCTGTCAATTCCTAATTCTTTCTTTTAGTCAATTCGCTTTCTAGCACTAGATACGAGATACGGCTCTCTCGAGTAATTCAGCTAACGCACTTCACACTCCCCAAGCCTTTCAAAACGTGCCAAGAACATGTCTCCGACGCGCCGCAAGCATCCGCCAGGTCTATTCCTGGACCTGATATCGCCGACAGAAGGGAAACTTTTCTCAACGCGACACCATCCTCAAAATCAGGAAAGCTATCCGATCTAAAAGAACAGTTCATTGGCCTAGATTTGCAAAAGTATCTCCCGCGTCATCATGATGATAAAGAAATGACCAATCGGTTTCTCGCCGGCCACTTCGCGTCACCTGTCACCAAGAACTAGGCTTCAAATTTCGTCTAGCGATACTCAGACCTTGGGACACGCTCTCGTCTGAAGTATGACCATGAAAGAGCCAAATGTCAAGATTCGACCGTCATTCGCGACTGGTTTGGCTCGTGGAGAACACGACCGTGAAATGTGGTGTCACCCTCACGGATAGCTACAAACTTGACGAGACTGGTTTTAAGATACGTGTAATTGCAGCCGGGATGTTCTCGCTGGGCTAAAAGGCTGAATTAATGCATTTTGGGGACCGGGAACGGGCTACTAGCATTTGAGCGATTAATGCCGAAGGATGGAAAATCGCGCCTTTCATCCCAAGTGTGTGCCAATACCACCTTACCAATCAGTACCGATAAAGCAGCCTCCTAGGCGATTGGGAATGCCACAACCTATGATGGCTAGACTGATAATCATACAGTCCCTGAGTAGTTCAGGCACTTTGAACAGCAGACTAAGGCTCAATGAACCAGTCGCTATCATCTTCAGATCCTTGACGGCTACGAAAGCTACCGCTCGATACACTTTGACGCATATTGCGAACAAAACAGAATTAGAGCGTTTAGATGCAGCCTCATTCACCTCTTCTAGTCTAGTTTCTGGATTTTGGGTGCTTTGGGCCGCTCAAAAAGGCATATGGTCGGCCTACGCTTCCAACTTTACCAGGTGACATCCAGACCTCAGGACACGTTCCTTTCATAAATACGACTATCAGAGGGCCAAATATAAGGACCTAGCTGTTATTGTCAGTTTCTCCAGGCTCGTGGAAAATACCATCGCCAAATATATGGTATCCTCCTCTCTGATATCTCCAACCTTGATGACACTAGCTTTATGATGGGCTTTGTTGCAGGCGGAATGGTCGTTATAGGCGCCGGAATGCGCGGAAATCCTAAATCAGTGTACTATAGTCATTCACGTCACCAATCTGGAAGGCCGAGTGATCCAGCCGCTCACCGTAGTTACATGCCAATATCCCATTGCCAACTAGTACTAAGAAAGCAATCTTCTAGACCATCGGGCTGTTGTCGCAACTCAAAGCGGCTGGTCTGAAGATGGCACAGGGCTTGAGTCGCTAAAGCGTTTTGATTGGCATGCAAAGACCCGGAAACGTAGTGAATATATTCTTCTGATCCTCGAGAGGCTTGAAACCACTACTCGGGCGACTTCGAGATCTATTGTAACGAAAACGATATCATCGCCGCCTCATTCTTTGCATTCGCTCCAGCCTCTTAATTTTCGGTGCTTTGGGCCGTCTGCAAAAACATGTATATGGTCGAAAAATGGAGCACATAATCAGATGCTCTATAACTTACATTTGAAAGACTGGCCTTTTATACCGCCTACGAGGCAACTATCACGGAAAGGGAAATCAAGGTGGTTGAGAGGGGCTGGGCTTGTTCCTTGGAGCCTGGGAATTGTGATGTTTAAACTTCATGTGCAGCTACAGTCTCCAACACTTGATGAGCAGGAGGCGAGCCTCCCTGACCCTTGGGTCTTAAACCTACCAACGACTATTCTTAAGGCTAGCTCTTAGTCTAAAGAGAAAAACTAGGAGGCGTCAGGGCAGCTCGCCGGTGTCGATTCGACAAGACCTGAAATATTCCACCAAAGGAACAAGTGAACTTACACATGAAATGGTATTAAAGAGGCCCTGAGATCTAAGGCAAACAAACAGGTTGCGGCAAAAGCTGGACAATCAAACGACGGCCTTCGGCACACTGACTGTAGAAAAGGGTTAGTGTAGGAAGACAAAATAGCAAAGGGGAAGATGCTAGAAGCTACCAGGCAGCGTTTAGTGCAGCTTGTCTTGTGTATCCTTTACGCAAAGGGTTTAGAGATACCGAGACTCTGTATTTAGTCGTAAAGTGGAAATCTATTGTCTACTGTTGTTAGAGAGTACAAATACAATTCTTGACATTAATGTTTTCGGTACCTCAGCCTTGTCTAGCGCTCTGATTTTACACGCTGTATGTTAGAGCACTTAATAAGGGTTAGATTATTTATTAGGGTCTACACTATGTAGCACGATAGTTTCCCAAACAGCAAACGGCGCAAACTACACGTATTTTAGAGAACGTTACGTGTAAAGGTTAAGAGCTCTAGGCTAGACTATTACCAATCTTCTTTTACAACAGAGGTCCTGGCCGTACAAATAGGCTCACCAGCCTTTTCCACTTAGCAGTACTAAGCCGCTATTATTACTAAAAGTAGAAAGCGGTTGTGTTTTTCTACAGTTTGGATGTGCCTGTAGAGATATTTTTCAGTTTGGACGTTCGGTTTGTGGCGAGTCTTCTCAGTACTTACAATGCGCGATTCGCTAGGATGATGCATAGTTCAAGTGCTAATGTCTATAGTCAATTTGGCTACTGATCTCACAAGGGTCTTCCCTTAAGTTGACAGGAGTGAGATCAACCGCCGGTTGCTGCTCAGGAGTATCTTGCGTCGTCGTGGCTATGGCATTGCGATCATCGTTGCTGACTTGAAAATCTCTAGGTGACATACATCATTTAAACAGTTTGAATAGGCTAACAATACAAAGGCTAAAATTTGACGCTTATAAAACTAGCTATACTTCAATGTCTTTCCATGATTACTCTCAATTTGGTTTCCTCTGCGGAGAACCAGAACTCTAGCTCGCCCTTCATTTCACAACAGGTCCAGTCCTGATCACTATGCTCGTGCTCCTGCGTATACATGAAATTGACCAATGTTGCGTGCAACAGCAATGCAGACCTAGGTTGGATGTAAACCCGAGGGGAGAGGCAAATGAACATTGGGTTTGCGTAATGCTGAACCTGGTCAATACCTAGTCGACATTGTCCGAGTGACCGCCGCGCGCCGTTTTGGTATTGCAGCAAGATACCCATGCAAGCGCCATTTTCTTTTTTGCTGAAAATGCTAGCGCGATTGACATTTCCTAGCGGAGCTAACGAAAAAAAGCCATGTCGGGATGGAGGATTGACAACGATCGAGCTGTCAAATTCGGTTACCAGATATTGATTATCCGTTTCAGTAGAGTATGCTCCGAGAACAGAGACTGCACCTAGTTCGACCGTGTTATATATCATTGTTGTTGGAGGCGACTGGCCGAGCAACAAACGCCGTGGATGCGTGGAATAGGTAAGGCCAATTGTCACATCACCTGCTAGTCTCATACGGAACTGATTGAATTAGATTTCTTCCGTGTAATTTATTGTTGATAGTAATAAACTTACAAGCAAGCACGAGTTCAAGGAAGAGAAGCCGTCGTCATGTGGCATAGGCACACCCAGTGCATCAATGGAGTCATTTTGCGAAAATGGAACATAAACCCAAGTGGCCAGGTCTCGGCGTCTGGGATTTAGGCGTTGGAAGGTTTTCTGGGCATATGGAGCTTTCTCTGTGTGAGCATGGATGGCAAAAATAGCACCGGAGGAGTAGAAGAACGTGAGTCCATTCGTTTGGCGCAAATCGATAGTCTTGAACTGCGTGGAGGAGCGGATATTTGAGGGATAGACTTGGCATTGACTTATAAGGGGGGGAGTTGGCGTGTCCCAAGTTTGAAGTCCACTGTAAATCCTGGGTAACTCTAAACGCAAGTATCCAAACTGTGCTTCAACGTAAGTTTCAAAATACTTTCTACTTTATATTTTTATATCAGAAGGGTGGGACTTACCTTGAAGCGTGCAGCGACACCTGCAAGCTTCCATCGATCTGCGATGACGAATACGCGGTCATCAGCCCGCCATCTTTTGAGTGGTGGGTTGCCAGACAGTCTTTTGATTTCTTGGATACCCCATGCATCAATGGTCAAAAGAAAAACTGGTAGTTCGTTCGGTATGTTGGTAGTTTTTGGTCGACTGCCACGCTCCCATGTTAAGACTGTATTGAGGGGGATTGATAACATGTAGTCTGATACAGTAGTAGATAATTGTTGCCCAAGGAAAGAAGCAGAGTGGAACCGCCAAAACAAACTTGCCGGTGAATAATTATAAATCATTTGAACTATCTCCAGGGGAAGCATCTTCATTTGTGGGAGACCAATCTCGTCAAATAATGACCAGTCCGGTTTGATGGTCGTTTCTTCAAGACGAAAGTGGGGAGCTTGACGCCATGGAGTTTGCCAGGCAGTTGCAATCCAAAGGTAGTCCATCGAGCTGTCTAGATCGAATCGCTGGGAAATGAATTCAAAACAATCGTAATGGACAGTTGAGGCTTCAGGATTACGCATAGTGCAACAGTCTGGCTTGCGACATCGTAGAACGCCGCTTCTATCTGGCATTCGATAACCGTAGTCAGGGAAGATGAATGGACCAAGGCGCTCGGAGAATCCAGTCGAGTCATCGTTGCCGAGGACTTTAAGAGATTTTGTTGAACTACAGTCAGTGCTCTGAGCTAAGAAGTGGACGGCTTGGATGTGAACTCACGCAAGACACATCGGTCAAGGACTTCCATTGGATGGCTACAGATGCCACAATGCGGTCGAAGGCCGACATGATATATTTTTCCAGGGTAAAGTGCCATGACTAATAAATGATTGAGCACCCCTGAAACCGGAAAATGATGTTAAAGACAATAAACTAATCGGAGTTGGCGTATGAAGTGATAACATAGGTTGTTTTGAGGAAATGATGTGTGTTTAAGGTGAGGAGGAATGTGGGGGAGTTGTTCCTGTTTATATCAACATGGAGACTGACCGTAGAAGTGGGGCATCATGCCCCACCTAGCTTTTGTTTGTTGTTGTTGTTGTTGATATCTTAGCTCCACTTGAGACAGCATCGGGTAACTACTCCATGTGGGCGTCATGATATGTGCAGGAGCTTAAAGCTTGGTAGTCATATCTTGTTGTAGATAAATTTCCTCCTTCCTCCTTCACTTTGAAGTATGGTTACTAATTGTGCACTACTTTCATCTCTACACTAAGTGAGAAGTGGCGATCTAACTCATGATTAATAAACATCTGACAATCACGATGGACTATAGCTCTTGGAACCATGTGAGTACCAAGTTTTTGGTCCCTTCACATATCACCTCATGCACAGGTACTAGTTGTTTACATGATGATCATCTGAAAAGGGTAGTTACAGGAGAGGAAGGAAGGCAACCCATTGATCAAATGGGAAGTGATGAGTAGGAAGTGGCTGGCTGAGTGTTAAGGGGTAAGTACCATCGGGTGTTCGGCAATGTAGGGTGATGATAATGCTAGAACATGGCAAGTGGCAAACCTCTAGGAAAGAACGCGTTGACTTGTATTCATTAATAACTGATTTACCATGTGTTTGCTGCGGATTATAGCGGTAAGGGCAAGGCAAAAGTGAAGTATACTTGGATGCGGTGGATTCCTATTTGGGCTTTGACATCATGGAACTGGCTTCTGGCCATGGAAAACTTGCATAGAAAGATTTATCATGTAGGCCTCCAGCCACATTACGCCATCTGTAGCCGCCCAATGGAAGCCCTTGACCGATGCATCTTGCATGAGTTCACAACTGGAGAATCTGCTTCTCAGTTGATAACACCAGCTCTAATCCAACAAAATATCTTGAAGTCCAAGGTAATACAGACTCATCAGGCTATATCCGCCACCTAGGTCCATTTATCTTCCCTGACTATAGCCAGGGATTTCCACTCAAGACTATTATACAACGATGCCGCAGGAAAGACTGCTGCAACGTGAGCTACCCTGAGGCCTCGACTGTCCATTATGGTGGTTTTGAATTCATTGCGCAAGACTACGATTTTGGCAGGCTGTGTGACTACTTTTTTGTTGCCACTGCCTGGCGAGTTCCATGGCGCCAAGCTCCCCACATCCGTCTTGAAGAAGAAATCATCAAACCAGACTGGTCATTACTGATATTAGCCTTTCGAGGATCAGGTTGCTGTCCCCTAAAAATAGTTCAAATGACTTCATTAGTGAGTTTGCTCTGGCAGTTTGACACGGCCTCTTCGTTTGCGTGACAATCATCTATTCCTCTACCAAAATACATGTTATCGATCCTGAGGTATACAGTCTCGACATGAAAGCGCAGTAGTAGACCAATAACGACTGGCATTGATTTCGGACAATCAGTTTTCGTCTTGACCATGGATGCGTGAGATATCAAAGAAATCAAAAGACTAGCTGGAAATCCGCAATTCAAAAGATGGTGGATCTATAACTACGTATTCGTCGTCCCAGACTTAGCACTCTACACTTTGAGGTAAAGCTTAATCTCCTTAAATGAAGAGACAAAGGAGCGTTGCAAGACTTAGAGTAAGGATCGGTTTAGGATCTAGCGTTTAGTGTTGCCTAAAACATGTCATAGACCTAGGACACGCTAACTCGTCCCGACCCGTAGCAATGTCAGTTCCATCCTGCGAATATCGTCTCCTCCACGCAGTTCAAGACGATCGACTGGCGGTAAACGAGTAGGATCACCTCTATTTACTCCTTAGGCTTCATTTTGTGGCATACACGCTTTTACAGAGGAATCACCTGGTGCTCAGGAAGCTTCGATCGCTTTAGCATCTTCAGGAACGAACAGACTGATTTTTGCATGAGTATCTTGCAGAATGGTGCGCAACGGGCACTCGGTCAATGTCGACTACATGTTGATCCTGTTGAGGATTACGTCAGGTCAACTCGCTTATGCATTAGCCCGAGGTCTTCTTTAGGGCTGGGAACTGGAGGACAGTTACAGACGACTATGGTCAAGGCTAACTGTACTCAGGAGCATGAACACGGTGAACAAGGTTGGGAGTGCTTTGCAATGGGAGGCGAACTCAAGTTCTTTTTCTCCGTTAGGGAAACCAAATTGACAGTAATCGGCAGAGAGCATTGACGTAGAGGTAATTTTAACCCCATTAAATGATAACTGTTGTATCCTGAATCCCTTTACCCTTCTTTTGGAGCCCGAGAGACGATACTTGAGATTTTAGTGGCAAAAAATACTCGAGATAGCCACTTAAATTGCACGTCATTCTAGCGAGTGACGCATTGCAAGTACCAAGAAAACCCGCCATGGATCTCACTGACTAACTGCTATAATCTCTGTGGAGTTGTTCGTGATACTATCTCGCAAGAACTTATGGAATGGAACGCATGGTATAGCTATCTATCAATAGTACAAGGGGCGAGAAGAGAAGTTGGCATCGAGAACGAACGCATGTATCAAAGACTCGGCAAGCATGTTGTAGATTCAGTTGATCGCAAGGCTACTGGCAGCATTTTTTCACTCTTCACTAAAACTATACTTGTTGCTAAGCGTATTCAAAGCTGTCTGTACAATATATCCACAAGCTGCATCTAATACCTCCACAATAGTTGAAAATCACAACGGACTCTAAAAGGTTTTGTAGAAGGAGAACCAGAAGTCTAGTTCGCCTTTTATTTCGCAACACATCCAGCCCAGTTAACTGTCCTTCTGTTTCTGCGCACATTTAACCTGTCACTAGAATGTAGTTTGCGGTCAAAAAAGAATCTGAACGCTGACGGACATGTAAGTCGGCTTGACATAAAGCTAGACGAGGTCAACACATAGTCGACATTGACAGGATATCCATGCAAATTCCTATCTGATTGTTGCTTAAAATGCTAAAGCGATCGACGTTTCCTGAGCACCAGGTGATTCCTCTGTATAAGCGTGTATGCCAGAAAATGAAGCCTAGGGAGTAAATGGAGGTGATCCTACTCGTTTACCGCCAATCGATCGTCTTGAACTGCGTGGAGGAGGCGATATTTGCGGGATGGAACCGACATTGCTATGGGTCGGGAGGAGTTAGCGTGTCCTAAGTCTATGGCGTGTTTTAGGCAACGCTAAACGCTAGATCCTAAACCGATCCTTACTCTAAGTCTTGCAACGCTCCTTTGTCTCTTCATTTAAGGAGATTAAGCTTTACCTCGAAGTGTAGAGTGCTCAGTCTGGGACGACGAATACGCAGGTATAGATCCACCATCTTTTGAATTGCGGATTTCCAGCTAGTCTTTTGATTTCTTTGATATCTCACGCATCGATGGTCAAAACGAAAACTGGTTGTCCGGAATTAATGCCGGTAGTTATTGGTCCACTACCGCACTTTCATGTCGAGACTGTATATCTCAGGATCGATGACATGTCTTTTGCTAAAGGAATAGATGATTGTCACGCAAACGAAGAGGCCGTGTCAAACTGCCAGAGCAAACTCACTAATGAATACCTATAAATCATTTGAACTATTTTTAGGGGACAGCAACTTGGTCCTCGAAAGGCTAATATAAACCATGACTAGTCTAGCTCGATTGTCGCTTCTTTGAGGCGAAAGTGGGGAGCTTGACGCCGCACCTTTCGCCATGGAGTGCCAAGCCATAAGTCTCCATAGTTTAGGGTTGTGAAATAAATGCAATACAATCAAAATGGATAGTCGAGGCCCTCAGGATTGCGCAACAGTCTGGCTTGCGACATCGTAATAGACTGGCCCCGCCTGCCGTTCGATAACTGTAAACATACCTGGGCGTTGGGAAGGTGCAGTCGTGTCGTCATTACTAAACGTAGGATTAGAACTAGCGCTATGAGCTGAGAAGTGGGTGACTGGTTCTGGGCTCATGCAAAATACATCAATCAGTTAAGACTTCAATTAGGCAGCTGCAGATGGCCCAATGTGGCTAGAGGCCCACACGATCAATCCTGCTATTCCTAGTGAGCAAATCAGCACTTTGAGCACATTAAAGCATGATTCAAGGTATGTAGGCAGCCGCAAATCAGCTTATGCACTAGTGTCGTAGGTCGATTTAGAGATGAGCTAGTTACTTGGAAGTAAAGAAGTGGGTCACTGCCTCACATAGCTATTGGTCCTCTGTTGTCGAGCTATTAGCCCCACCTGAGACATCATTGGATTCTGTTGTGAAGTTGCTTTTTTGTTCAGCTTCCCATCTTCCTCTGTCTCAGGAGCTTCTACTATGAGAGGTTTATGCCTGTGTCTATAGTGACGTGGCCACGTCTGCATGTCGGCTTGGTCATGTTCTGACAGCCAAGACTTCGTGCCAGCACACATGGGAGCGTCTCAACATGTTTGCAGGGGTTTATGTACTTGAATTTCATCCTACGTCGTGCGCCGATATCAAGAGCTTAGCCGAAGCTCTACCGAAGCGAGGTAGATTCCCGACAACAGTTTGTCCCTTCTCCTTCATTGTTCAACAGGGTTTACAGATGCCGACTACCTTCATTTCTACACTGGTGCTAAAATACAGATGTAACGATTAAAAAGAATCAGTGAGAATCTAAACATTGAAATATTGAGGACTTGGTTCTCAACAGGTCAACATATGACATCATGTGCTTACCTGACATGTTTGCACGATATTCTTCTCAGTAGGTCGAGTTAGGCCCCCACAACATCGTGCTCCTAAAACTCTCCTAGTCATGAATAGAGAACTGAGATGTCGCCATCTTCTATGCGATATCATGTCATAGCAAATGATCAGCTGATATAACCAAGCATCTGATATTGTGGCTAGATATCTCGAGACTAGACACACGAGTAGTACCGTCATAACATACGATATCCACTAGGCTAGATTGCATCATAGCTAGGTGCTTTCACTGCTTGCTCCTAGGCCCTCGTATACATATTTTCAAGGACTTGGCTTCTTAGTTCATACCGATTTAAATCAAGCTAGTAAATTCCCTAAGTCTCATACAACTCATTGCCTCATAAATATTCATGTTAATCTTGAAAAGTGGGCACATTACATGAGTCCGTCGTTGCACAATCGATGCGGAGTGAAAGTGGCAGGGATTACCAGATCATGCCATGCGTTGCACCAACAATCGTTGGTTCGGCCAGAACTTGCTAGGTAAATGAAGATTCAATTGATACTAAATACCATCAATGTCTCTACAGGTAACTACGACCCTACGGCCCTCGATATAGTCTACACTACAGGGAGTTTTCTTGACTTTTAGATAACTAGATGAGAGTCTCAATGGCCATGTGAGGACAGCGGCATAAACGATAGGGGTATAGCTGGAATTTCTCGTTGGTATATATCAAGACTCCTTATCAAGACCATCGCGTGTTTAGCAGACTCTGCATCTAGACTATGGATTTTCCTACATCTCTGTTCATAAATCCTAGCCTCCTACAAGGGCATGTAATCTATGGACCTTTAACATCATAGGTATTAAACTCGGCGATTGGTTTCGCTGTCATTTTGCAACACCCTGAGAATCTCATGCATTGAGACACATTTGAGACAGCATTTGTTAATAGAAGGCATTTAGAATCGTTTATCTCAAACAAAGCATGAGAGTTTACAATTGGAATTTGGGAAGATAGTTAGCAGTTAGGGAGACATGCTCGTGATAGAAACTGTATTCTGCTGTAGTATAACTTCGTTCTAAAAAGAAAACGCGATGATTGAGGCCACTTGTTGGAGTTTACAGATAACGCTATCTACGATGAAAATGAGTGGCATAGATAGCTAGCTAGGCTGGCAAGAAATGGCCGTTGGCGGGGTAGCTTCAATAACAGGGCTCGAATACCAAATTGGGGGGCGCGTGTACCTGTTGCCGGACCAATGTCAGAACAAGACTAAGTAGACACACAGGAAAGGGCACGTGACTGTAAACCTAAGTAGTCAAAGTACTCAGTGGTTGGCGAAGGAAAGAGGGAAGAACCAAAACAAGCCATTCTACAATAGGGTGTAATACATATTGAGAATATGCTCCTGCATCTTTGGAAAAGTGGATCCCCCACAACAAGCATTTACACTTGTCTATATAAACTGCACTAACTCCCACTTCTACAAAACATAAACTTTCACCCTTCAATAATTTCTCAGCTGCAATTTTACTGCTTTCATCAAGGCATCTAAGCAACTTCATTGCTGTTTGTCCTGGTTCTATTTTTGAAGCTAGCAATTTGCCTTCAGGTTAGTCATGACAACATCATTAGAGCTAGTGAACCCTTCTAACCACATTGAATAACTTTAGTTCGGCTCACGACCCCAAATGCCACATTTCATGTCAAACAATGGAAGGAGGCTCGATGTCTCTTGAGAAGGAAATACACTACCTCCAACAGGCCCTCGTAGCCACGAGCTGGCAGAAGTGGCAAGAAACTGGCCTACAGAGTCTCACGAATGGCTCACAACTATACATGAAGCGTTCATAAGCAAGAAGATTGCCATGGGTATCTTCATCACCAACAGCATTATGGTCTGCCCCCCTGCCACTGCCTGGACCAATGGCTGGAGGGGCGGTCCTGAAGCTTGAGGTGTTAGGACAAGCCTGAAAGGATGTCCTGGAGAATAGGAGGGCTGCTTCAAATTCCACGTAAGTCTCACGAATGGCTCACAACTATGAAGCGTTCATAAGCAAGAAGATTGCCATGGGTATCTTCATCACCTACAGCATTATGGTCTGCCCCCCTGCCACTGCCTGGACCAATGGCCGGAGGGGCGGTCCTGAAGCTTGAGGTGTTAGGACAAGCCTGAAAGGATGTCCTGGAGAATAGGAGAGCTGCTTCAAATTCCACGTAAAGGTTCGTTGATATATCTATCATACTACTTTGTCTTAGTACTAATGGCTAATTCGATAGCTAGTATGGGAGGCAGAAGTTTGTGCAGCAAGCTTCGTCTAGATCCCACACTGGGACACCATAGCCCAGCCACATTTCTCTGGCCAAAACGAGCATTTTGTGCGGTAAACTTCGTCTGGGCTCCACACCACAGCCCAGCGATGGTTCTCTTCTGGCCAAATCGAGCATCTTGTGCAGCAAACTTCGTCTGGGCTCCACACCACAGCCCAGCGATGGTTCTCTTCTGGCCAAAACGAGCATCTTGTGCAGCAAACTTCGTCTGGGCTCCACACCACAGCCCAGCGATGGTTCTCTTCTGGCCAAAACGAGCATTTTGTGCAGCAAACTTCGTCTAGGCCTCACACCACAGCCCAGCCATACTTCCCTGGCTAAAACGAGCATCGGAACAGAAGCCAAAACAAGTATTGGAACAGGAGCTAAGAAGTGTATGATATTGAGTACAAGTCACTAGCTGCCTTGATTACCGATCGTATCAGGCTTGCCATGTACTATGGGAATCTTGTTCAGAAGGTTATAAGCAAGTATAAGATAGCTACCAATAAAATCATACTTTTCATTCCTTTATCTAGTTATTTTGAAACCACCGCAGCTGTGAAAATGTATGAGTATAGTAGACTTGAGTATGCTTTGTTGACGACTGCTGAAGCTTATGCTTTTTAGAGGTAGGGCATGTTCAGAAGTTGTCTACTACCATGTTTGTGACCCTGAAATTGAAATACATGAGAGTCACGATGCTGTCTTCTGGAGCACTGTTGCGCAAGTTCTTGCCTCCTCTGCAATTGAGCCTGATGCGATAATCAGCGACCCTGTCACATGAAACAAGGTGATGAGATCGATTCCTACTTGGACAGCTAACCCTGAGGCATTGGAATTTTTACACGGTGGTAATGTTGAGGATGATGAAGATCTTGAGCCCCACAGCTCTGATCTTGATACTAGCTTGCTGAAACTGGCTGGCTATGATTCTTATACCAATCTTTTCACAGTGGGATCCAACATCACCGCCTTTACTTCTACAAAAAGCGCCAGCCTCATCCCCCTTCTAGAAACTGTTCAGTGTACTAGGTGAGTAGATAGGTGCTGACTTGGCTCGTAGTTGTGTGCGTAATGCTGTTTATCAGAGCTGCCCCTCAAAGTCCAAGTAGATTTACCCATTGATTTCTTCGTTACAAGTGAGAACTGACAACCATTCCACTTGGTGGTAATTTTCAGTTGTCTTTCTTTCAAGGTGCTGGCAGGCTAGCAATACTGATTGCGTGAATATGTGACTCTTTGTTTGCCGCTTTTCTCTCTAGTCAAGCTCCCAGTGGTCAGTGTCGGTATGGAAAGCTGATTGCGATGTAAATGGCAGCCTTGGTATCAAACATGTGTTCCTATTAAGTTTTTGGGCAGCTGGTAGGCTGGCGTAATACCCGTGGGGGGCCTGCGAACCCTTTTGGCTGCCTTCAGTTCTTGTCTACTAGTTGTAGCCAGAATGTGTAAATCCAGGTGAATCCTAAGTACAAGACATTGTGAAAGAGAAACCATGATTAAGAAAAAAGAGCCAAGACAGAATAAGTGAAGCTACACATTATTAGGCTTCTGTAATTTTTTGGGGAATGTGTTCCTAGACGAAATAATAGTAACAAATGCAAATCTGAACAAGCCCTGAACGTTGTAGATGATGGAGCTGCATATCCTGTCTATAGGTAACTACAAGACAACCTGTTAGATAAAGTGACGCATAAGCCTCTCGTGGGGTCTTTTGTGAGAAATAGGCTGTCGCAATACAGCAATTTTTCAAATGAAGTCAAGATGTTGACTATTGCTATTCAATTTGTTACATATTGCTGGATAATTTCAAGTCTGCCAGATATGAGACCAGCAGTTAGCCAGCAAGCAGATCCATGATCTCAGACTGGCTGGCCCATCGATAGAGAAGAAACTTACCCTGATGTGTTGCTCTAGGTAGCTAGGTACCTGTGTACAAAAGGGATCCACCAGTGGTCAGTGGCAAGATAGCTAGGAAACACTACTCAACACTAGCGTAGCAACCATCTATAGTAGAACCCACTTTTGATTGAATATAGTCGTTGATGAGAAAACCTTTGATAGATGTGGACACCATTTTACAATAGTGATTTGTGAAGCACTTTCCTATGATACTTTATCCCATCTAAAAGTTTCAGTTGGCAACCAATTCTGTCCGGGGCCCAATTGGGCTACAGGTACCCGTGGTTTTAAAATCACACGGGACCCGTGGGACTTGCGTAAACTTCCACTTTCAGCACCATTAATCGCCAACACGACGCGTAAAATCGCAGCAATAATGCTCTTGAACCATGGAGAAGTAGGTAACGCATTAATGGAACAAGCCTGGATTGAAGTCGTAGCTTTGTTCCCTGATGATTATCTTCCACCTGCAAGTGAATATGAGTCTTGAGAGTAACTTTTACAATCACTAAATTCTCATACACTAGATCATTGTCATGCCTTTGTCATGAGGAAATCTACTAGGAAGAAAATCTGGCCGATTGACAGTTACATACACCTATGATAGATCATGTAAGCCTCCTGATGCTTTGAAGAACTGGCCATGGAAGATTACTACTCGAGGAGGTAACCACTGCCTGTTCTCAATAATGTCAAAACAGTCTCTCGATAAGGATATCGAAGAACAGCAGTAGATAAACTTTTGCATTATCGCCAACTCACAATAAAATCAGTTGCTATTTAATAATAGGGCTGTTTTTGTAACTTAGATGTATAATTGATCACAGTACTGTACTTGATTATTGTGATGTGTGAGCTGTGCCTAAAGTAAAAGATTACGCAAGTCCCATGGGTCCCGTGTGATTTTAAAACCACGGGCACCTGTGGCCCAACTGGGCCCCATTCTGTCCAGCATCTAATCGAGTGTCATTTGGTCTCAGTGATTCCAGTAGCCATTAAATATATTCAAATCAAGTCAACGTTGTATGGCATACATTTACATCACGTCTTCACCTAATGTTATTCTGAGTAACTACAGTTAGAATCTCCACAACATTATGTATTGTAGAGAATCTGCCTTCCTGTCGGAACAATCTACTGAATTCAGATTTTATCACTTTAGAAGTCACTCGTGATCCTGTACAACTGCACGTGGAACCGTGCTGCTATACAGATTGATCGTTATGGTGAAGCTTACTTTCTATTCATTCTCTAAGGTGTTAAGTTCTTCCATCATGGACAACTAAGTTGAAGTATTCAGGCTCAGGTTTACCCAGGGTTAACCCGACTGAAGGCAAATTCCCCACAATACCCATCCTCCACGTAGTTTATCCAACATTCATCCAACACTTCCAGATTAAAAAAACTAGGTACGCCCCAGCCTAAAATACTCTGGTATAGTTGTGCACAATGCTAGTAAAAGTAGATATTAGGAGGACGTACTTAACGTCCTAGAAGGAAGTAATAAGTAAATATTGAAGTTGTGCTACGTCTATCTATTTCTGGCCTGAAGAGTGGATCTCGTCTGATTTATATATCCCTTTGTGTCTGATGATAACCCTAGCCTTTGGGCGACCTGGATCAAGATCAGCAATCCTAGTAACCCTGACTTAGGTTACTGACAGTATATAACAGTAGATATTAGGAGGACGTACTGAATGTCCTGTAAAGAAGAGTGAGTGATTATTGATGATGATCTCTGGCTATCTAAGTCTAGTCTGAAGGACGGATCTAGGCCGGTTTATATATCCATTACTACCATGTTCTGGGTCGAGCGCTTTGGGTCTAGGATGAAGATCCTTGATGTCTGATGCTAACCCTAACGTAGGGGCGAGCTGGATCAGGGTCAACTATCTTGGTAACCATGACTTAGGTTAACGTCAATGATAAGCGAATGCACCAACTATGTGAACACACCAAAAATATTGACCCTCAAGACAAAACAGAGCATAAAAACACAACAAAACATCTAATCGATTGAAACTAAGTGTTATGCTCTTCTGTAGACACTGTAGCAGCTT
>LJOA01000525.1:0-12457 GCA_001513815.1 Ceratocystis eucalypticola
TAAATAATTGTTAACTGTTCGATAGAGGTTGAGACTCTTAATTGTTGTAGAATTGCTTGTATTGATTCTTCACTCTCTCCTTCGTCCACCCCTGAGTACTTCGACTATGAGATATAGATACTTGGGTTTACAGTCACGTGTCCTTTCTTCCATGTCTGCTTAGTCATGTTCTGACATCATTAGTGTTAGTAATCCCGACTTAGGTTACTGACAAGTTCACACCACACATACCGGTATACACTAGGTGTAAATCTCAGCTTTAGAGAGTAGGGGGGTAGTGATGCATCCTGATTATTAATGTTCCCATTTTTTACCACTAGATCTATGACAGAAAGTTTAACATGTTGACCTGTGCTACGATATAATAAGAAGGGCCATGTAACTATATATTAGGTATTGTGCTTTATAAAACTAATTATTAAGCTTCGGGAAACTAATTTGCCGCCGTTACTTCGGATGGTTAGTTATTGTTGCGTTGCACTCTCAGCACGCCTGAAACACGTGATTAGTAATTATGCCGAAACCTACGGGCCCAATTGGGCCCCGAAACCTACGCATCGCGGGTGAAGACACACGAAAGTATTAAAGCCCTGAAGGTCAAGTATGAAAGACAAAGAGCTGGAAAAATGAAGTTAGTTGAAACGAAGAGGGGATAGGATTAACTTGAAAATTATTGAACATATAACGTCCGTGATCAACGAGCGACGCAGACAAGCGAGCGACGCACTTTCATCAAGCCTCCGAATTAAACTTGGAATAGAAACACCATAATTTGTCAGCTTAATCAACATTAATGACTAACACATGTGCATAATGTGTATAGGAAGTCGTGAAACATGGGAAATCGGAAAAAAACCTCGCAACTCCCTTTACTTTCCCTTTTTCAACTACTTCTCAACCACCAAGTATGCCACAGTTGAATAAGGAGAGAAATATAATTCTCGCTCTTGAGGCCCTTCGAAATGACCCAAAATTACGCATTTATCGCGCTGCAAGGATATATAAAGTCCCGCCTAGTACCCTCTATGATCGATATCACGGCGAGCCTTCTCGAAACGATATTGTCCCTAAATCGCGCAAACTGTCTGATCTAGAGGAACAAGTTATTGTTGAATACATTATAGACCTAAGGTCTCGAGGATTCCCCCCTCGGCTTCGTGGTGTGGAAGAAATGGCCAACCGACTGCTCGCCGATCGCGACGCATCACCCGTCAGCAAACGTTGGGCTTCTAACCTCATCAAACGACAACCAGACCTCAAGAGGTGTTTTAATCGTAGATATGACTACGAGAGGGCTAGATGCGAAGATCCGGTCCTTATTCGCGATTGGTTTAGGCTCGTGGAAAGCACAATTGCGAAGTATGGTATCAACATAGCTGACATCTCTATAATTTTGATGAGACTGGCTTTACCATGGGCGTTATTGCAAGTGGAATGGTTGTCACAGGCGTGGAAAGACATGGAAAGGCAAAATCAGTTCAGCCAGGAACCCGAGAATGGGTTACCGTCATCCAGGCGATCAATGCTGAAGGCTGGGCAATCGCGCCGTTCATCGTGGTTGCAGGCCAAGATCACCTCGCCAGCTGGTATCGAGAAAGCAAACTCCCGGACTATTGGGCTATTGCGACAACCCATAATGGCTAGTCTGATAATGAGACAGGTCTTTAGTGGCCAAGGCACTTTGACCGACATACCAAGGGCCGATCAACCGGTCACTATCACCTTCTGATCCTCGATGGGCATGAAAGCCACCACTCAGTCGATTTTGAGCAATATTGTGAAGACAACCACATCATCACACTTTGTATGCCAGCTCATTCATCTCACTGACTTCAGCCTCTTGATGTCGGGTGCTTTGGGCCACTTCAAAAGGCCTATGGTCGAGAAATTGAGCATCTAATCAGGTGTTCAATAACCCACGTTTCCAAGGCTGATTTCTTTCCAGCCTTTCATGCTGCCCACCAAGCAGCTATGACACAACGTGATATCAAGGGGGGTTTTAAAGGGGCTGGACTTGTTCCATTGAATGGAGAAAGTGTGATATCACAGCTTAATGTGCAGCTACAAACTCCAACACTGATCGAGGAAGGAGCCCGTCTCCCTGACCCTTGGATTCCTAGGACCCCAAAGACAGCAATTGAAGCTAGCTCTCGGTTTGAATACCTCAAAAGGTGAATGAACAGGCATAAGAGCAGCTCACCTACATCTATCCTTGAGGCACTCATGTCATCAACCAAGGGAACAAAAGCAGTAATGCATCAGAACAGCTTATTAGAGTCTGAGGTTCAGGACCTTCGACAGGCAAATGAGATCCTCAGCAAGCGGCGCAGAGCCAAAAGAACCCGATTACAACATGCAGGGAAGATGACCATAGGTGAGGGGAAGGATGATATTAACCAGGAAGATTTTGATGCACAGGTGAGGGCGGAATTTATTGAGAGCTCGGGGCTCGGAAAGCTCGGCAGCAGCGAGGGAAAGGCAATATGGAAGATGTGGTACAGGTGGCCATAACTCAAGAACATGTCAAATTGCTGTTGAAATGTCTGGAGAACAGAATAGTAATTAATTTCAATTGATTTACCTGGTCGTGGAAGGTCACAAGGAGCAAAAGCTTGGCAGTGTAGTATTTGCAGAAAGACTAGATATCATGCAAGGACCTGTCAGGAGGCAATCGAGGTCAACAGAGAATAGAATAGTGATTAATTTTAATTGATCTGACACATTATGGTGTTCCTATTGCGAGTTTAATTCGTAGGCTTGATAAAAGTGCGTCTGTGTCGCTCGCTGACCACGGACGTTATGCGTATCTTCTAAAATTTTACTTTACATGTCGATCCGGAGTTAGCACCGTAGTCTATATCAATTATAGAAACTAACTGTATGAGGGCCTTCTGGGTTACCAGGATTGCTGACCCTGATATAGCTCGCTCAAACATTAGGGTTAGCATCAGACATAACGGGCCTTCTTACAAGGCCCATGTGTTTGATCTAGACATTGTAGTGATGGTTGGGATCCGCTGTTCAGGCAGGAAACAGAGAGATACAGAACAAATTCAATAATCACTTATTTCTCCTTCTGGGACATTCAGTATCTACTAACGTCAATGATAAGC
Organism: Ceratocystis eucalypticola; assembly: GCA_001513815.1. Taxonomy (NCBI): domain Eukaryota; kingdom Fungi; phylum Ascomycota; class Sordariomycetes; order Microascales; family Ceratocystidaceae; genus Ceratocystis; species Ceratocystis eucalypticola. Next base: position 3,114 of record LJOA01000525.1, read on the forward strand.
GAATGCTCGACTGAGTGGTGGCTTTGATGCCCATCAACGATAAGAATCCGATAGCCACTGTTTGATCGGGCTCTTGTATGGTAATTGAAGTGCTTGAGCCACTTAAGACCTGTGTCATTGTCGGTCCACTCATTATGAGTCGTGGCAATAGCCCAACCCACTGGCAGGTTACTTTCTCAGTACCAGCTGGAGAGGTGATATTGGCCCACAACCACGATGAATGGTGCGACTACCCATTCCCGGTTTTCAGTTTGGATCATGGAGAATGAGCAGAGGGTGCTCTGGCTGCCACCCTTGTGTTGTTCTTCGAGATTCGCAATATTTGACTCAAGATTTGCGTTCGGTACTGCGTCTGGCCGTATGGCAATCATCTCAAGTAGCCTACCCCTGGGATGGGGTTTGGCATTGCATTATAGATTCTGCTCTTACACTTTGCACAACTATGGACCATTCCCCTAACCAAGACTCTTCATTTCTCAAACACATAGACGCAATGGGTTATGATGCTCTGTACTAAAAGACACTAGCCCTACGGTCCATAAGCCATTCCACCATGCATCCACAAGTACACCATCAATTGGTAACTCATAGTACAGTTCGCCTAGCATGTTTCATTCGTTGGTACTTTGATACTCAACATTGCTGCTCTATTTTCCGGCAATATCCTCCATAAGCTCGACGAGCTAAATATCGTAAATCATCAGTTAGTCAAAGTTGAACTTTCGGCTCTTCAAAAGTGAGGTACATGTGACATGTACATTTGTTCCAAAAAATGAGAGCCAATCCAACATGTATCCTAATGGTAATAGAGAAAAATCCTAGCACATTGTTGGAAAAAAAGGCTGTGCAGAGTCCAGAAAGACTTGCATTTCTGACATGCCCCTTCCCTTTATACAAATATCTTCAAAACTTATGTCCTATCTATTCATACGCTGAGCAGGCAAAGAATGATGGCGGGCAAAGCATTATCAATAAATGACTCCTTTGCAGTGGGTAGTACGCTATGATATCCTATGCAGAAGATTTTGGAGACACCTTCACTAGCATCGCCGATTCCCAGCTCAATACTTGGATAAAAGAGGTGGAAGATGTAGAACTTTGCGTGAATACACCTTATTTTGAAGGGTTTATTAGCCTGAACTCAGTCAATCTGATGCCAAAGCTTCAAGCAGTGTACACCTTCAGGACTGAAGCAGGAGGGGCTGCATTCGAGAGCTAGCTACACTGATTTTCACGTTGAATTTTCAACAGCTTCGTCCACCAGAGGAAAGATCTTAGGCGGCTTGGGAGTTTGCCCGCAGACATTAGAGAAACATGTGTGAGCAAGTTCCGGTCATCAGGCTGCAAGGCCGGGCCGGATTATACCTGTATTGGACACATGGATGTCCCCAAAAGACCAGAAAAAACCGGCCATAAACCCTTTTACACAGACTTCGAGTTTAAGCTTGACGATACAGGTTCAGTGGCACTATGGTTCCAGGGCACAAATTCCATGGACGCCGATGAGGGAAATAAGAAGGAAATGTATCGGGCGAGTTAAAAGGGCGGCTAAGGCTCTCATCTAAGCTTACCATCACTTGAATATCATTGTCCCTTCCTAGAGATTAGTGCTTATTTTGCTCTACACTGAGTGCGCAAAAAGCCTTAGGGCCTTCTTTCCTTTTCTGCATACATAATCGGGGTATTGGCAACGTCCCATCTCATCCTATGCACACTCCACTAGCCTAGGTAGGTGGAAATGCTAGGATACGGGTAGCATGTATCAGGAATACGCTTCATGCGTTTGTCACGACAATGATAAAGCTGGCCTAGGATCACTCAGCCATTTTAGCGCGGGGGAACTTGACCACACTAGATAGTCTCACCGGATATTTGGGTCCCTAAAAGTCACAATCCCACGCGGATTGTAGTACTGAAGAGAGAGATGTAGGGGCGCACAGTGTACGGCTCGCCCTGGGCTGCAGCCCGCACACTTTGTTCAGCCTGCTTTGTTTTCATGAGTTTAGCCGTATCACGGGCAAAGGTAGTCCAAAGCTGTAGTATAGAGGGATAAATAATTGATCCCTGGGTCTTGTGCCTAGTAATGTGGCCATCAATCACGCATGTCAGTAGTGACTACCAATATCTTCACGTACAGTTATCTATTCTAACATAGTGGCGTTTGGCCATGGTCCAGTCAAACAGACTAGAAACACCAGCCCAATCGCCTGGCTAGCTACCACATCTACTGGAGTCCTCTATTCTCTTTTTCGGTGCAAGTTTAGTTACAGACAATCACATTGATAGACATGAAATCCAGCTTGGCGTCCAATGCTATTGGTATTACTAACGTCCATGATGGGCGAATACACCAACTATGCGGATGCACCAAGAATATTGACGCTGAAGACAGAACATAGGATGAAGACGCAAGACAGCACTTGGTCAATTAGAACTTATTGTCATTGTGGTCTCCAGATCTAACAACAGAATTCCTGTCATATACTTATAAAAATTAAAATGAGACTAAAACAAACCTGAAGAGAAAGTAGCACCAGTTGCGCAACATGTCCTTTGATGCAGTAATATTGCTCAATTCCATAACTACTGGAAGATTCAACTACTGAAGCACTCGGGGTGATGGGTTTTACTATGTACAAGAGAATCTCAGTTATGATCAAATACTGTCTGTTTTATCAAATATTGTTTATTTTATCAAAATTGTAAAGAAAATGAAGAGGTATTGTGAACCTAGAAAGCATCAAGAAGGGCATGCTTCAAGGGTTTCGAACGCTAGAAAAAAGGCCTGTGTGCATGTGAAGGGAAACATGAATGAGGTAATCCAAGAAGTGAGCCTCATGGATTCGCCGAAGTTGATCTGAAATTCCAGGCCCATTAACAATCGGCTACACCTTCGCAAAATCTCATGTCCACGTAAACGTGGGCTCCATTATAAGACTCCACACAACGGCAGGCTTTGGGCAAACGGCAACACGTCCTGTCTCTGGCAAAAATGCTACCATCGGTATTGGCTACATCAACAGCAGGCTCAACAGCAGGCTCAACAGCAGGCAGTGCAATAGCAGTGCCAGCAAGAGTGAGGAGGAAGGCAACAGTCCAGGATTTCATTTTGTTGGCTTGGGTATTGGTAGAAATGAAGTTCAGACTTGTGAAGACAAGAAGATCGGAAAGAAGTATAAAGTAGAAATGAAGTTTCAAAGAAATGTAGCTAAAGGTAAGCGTGTAGAGTTCGAGAGCTGATGTAGATGTGAACAAGTAGTAAAAAGACAGGTTATCATGGAGGAAGGAAAGGTCTTATATACATGCCTGAATAGATTCTCGAGGAAAACTTAGTCGAGTATGTAAAGCCATTGATGGTTCTACATCACAAGAGCCCTCGTGGGTTACGGACCACAGAGCACATAGAGGCCTGTGTATATGCTCCCGGAAACTTACTTGTCATCAGCGTTTGGCGATAATAAAGTACTTGTGGAAGTAATGGATTACGTACTAGTATAGGCATCTGTCCTTTGCTCACAATTCCATTGTAACTAGAAGCTAACTACCCTGGAATTAGGCTCCCAACTTGCCACGGGGTTAAATCGGGTAGATAATGATGCACTTCGCTGCTGACAGGATGGGATTCAATGTCGGCACAATACCACTCCGAATCACAGAGAATACCTAATCTAGAAAGGCGGGTCGTCGGCAAATTCGTTCTTAGCCCTGATTGACAAGGGTTTCACCTACAACCATATGATGTTGAAGAAATGGCTAACCGACTGTTCTACGACTATGGCGCGCCACCCGTCGGCAAGCGCTGGGCTTCTAAATCTGTCAAGCGATAGCCAGACCTCAAGACGTGGTTTAATCCTAATATGATATGAAGTACAGATCGGATACAGCATTCCATCTGAAATCAGTCGCAATATAGACCGGCTATTAGTGCGCAAACCCTTGCAGGAGGGTAGCGTGGAGGGACGCGTTGAGCTAGAGATTCTAGCACCATCTCTCTTCAAGACAGACAACACCTTAGAATGCATAAACTAACGTTGGGACTACGGTGCAGAGAATGCGAGAATCTGGCTCATCCTCGCAAATCAAGCCGAGATTATAAGCAGCAATAACAGCGTGTAAGAGTTGGCGTATTAATGCTTCCAAGCCAGGCCTTATTTTTAATTAGAATGCTCTGTTTCTAATGAACGAGTAACTAAATGCACATTGTTGAGAAAAGCAAAACTATTCACAAGCATTACGAGGGAACATTCTGGTAGACTAAAACGTAAAAAGTCAAAGGAGCCCGGGCAGGCCTTGGATATCAATAACACATATCCAACCACCCACCTACCAGAGCCCCAGCGCCACAACGTTTGATCCAAGCAGAATAAGTGGGCAGTTGGAATTTAGGCTTATTCTATTGTGCTAGGAAGGATAAATACAAAGATTAAATAAGCAAAGATCAAGCTTTGGGGCCCGGTAGGCACACGGGTCCCTGTGGCTTGAAAAATCACACGGGTACCCGTGGCGATTACGTCAGCTTTTCTCTTTTGGCATAGCTCACACATCATAATAATGAAGTACAGTACTGTGATCAATTGGACGTCTTAAGTTACAAAAACAGCTCCATCATTAAATAGTGATGAATTCTATTGCAAGTTGACTACGATACAGGACTGTATCTGATACTAATATTCGATATCCTTCTCCATTTTCTCCCATAATTCACCAACACCTCTTTTATCACCTGTAAAGGGTTACCCTCCATCTCCTGTGCTGCTTGAGCCTTGATATGTGCTTCCTCTAACCTGTCCAATGGTAAGCTGCTCTGGTGTAGCTGCTATTGTCTGCGAAACCAGTTCTACTACCTGTGATTCAAGGGGGGCTTGTGATTGTTCAGTAGCCGTGACTGACGCTATAAGCTCCTGAAATCTCTGAGGACATGCTTTCGAAGTCATAATATGACCAAGGGCGTGGCATCTACTACACTTCGGTGGTGCTTTCCGTCGTCCCATTGCCTCCACTGCCTCGAATCCACTAGGCTCTTGTCTTGTGCTAGATTGCGGTATGGTTGATCTGGCAGTAAGTGGCTCAAAACGTTGACAAGGCTCCAGTAGAATTGGGGTGTGTCATCTCGTTTCAAACACCAGTGTGAATGGAAATGCTCCAGCTGAAGAATTTGATCCTGGCTGATCAAATTCTCTAGGAAATGAGCACAACGTAGACCATGTGATTGAGTAAATGAACCAGTACAGTGTACTGATAGAGGTGGGTTCGTTTTGACCAGTAGCTTGCGTTGATTTTCGACTTTTCTCAGAGCCTCATGGGATACCCAGCCACACACCACACTAAAAAGCGTTCCAGAGAGCTCAACTGGGATTCGCATCTGTTGTCTAGTACTTTTACAAGCTATTTAAAGGCATGAAGGCAGGCAGTAGCCTTCTCCATACTGTATGTTTGCTGTGATGGGATCAAACAGGTAGATAATGTTCAGATGGAAGTTGTCAGAGAGTGAGATTGAAATAGATGAAAATCAAACACAAACATGGGAGAAAGATGAAGCGCTGGTGGTTTCTAGTTAGTGCTGTCCCTGTGGTCCAAATACTTACAACAGAGCCGAAGGAGTACTGGTGATGGAAGTCAAGTTCTCACATATTAGAGATGCCAAAAGAGAAAAGCTGACGTAATCGCCACGGGTACCCGTGTGATTTTTCAAGCCACAGGGACCCGTGTGCCTACTGGGCCCCTCAAGCTTTAAATCTCAGAATGTACCATATACCATGTACCTACATCTGGTGCTGGCTTGCCCGATCTTGTTTTGAGTAGAGCTAGAATCTCCACAGCATCTTGACCTACCTAGAGTTGGGTATTACGACAGTAGATATTAGGAGGATGTACTGAATGTCCTAGAAGAAGGGGAAGAAGGAATGAGTGATTTATTGATTGTTTTTCTGTCTATCTGTTTCTTCCTGAAAGAGCTGATCTGAACCATCACTACCATGTCTAGTCCAAATACATGAGACTTGTAAGAAGGCCCCCGTCATAACTGATGCTAACCCTAACGTTTGGGCGAACTAGACCAGGGTCAGCCGTCCTGGGAATCATGACTTAGGTTACTGACAAATCAACAATATTCACCAGTTTTTTCTTTGTCTTATGAAGTCCTGAATGATTTTAAATTCTGTTTTTCAGGGGGTCTACATTTTTGCCTGGCTAGATTTGTACTACATGATTAGTCGAGGTTCATATCCAAGGAGCGGGAGAAGCTTTTGCAATACGAAATACGCGGAGATCCCGTTTAAACCATGTTCTATTCGCCTAAGGCTTGTTAGTCACTGCGATAGAGCCCACAGTGCCGCCGATATCTACTGTGCAACCATCATCACTAAGCTAAGAATTACATGTGATTGATGTTAGATTTTCTATCACCTGACAACCCCAAGGAACATCCTATCAGTAATGTAACGTGATATGGTGTATATCTGGCAGTTAAGGGAATATACGAAGTCGGTCACTATGGTGGATTTAAATTGGTAAATCTTGGGCTATCCATTCAACAGATAGATAACAATAATAATACGATGCTAACACAACCCCTACTTGGGGGCAATTTTATTAGCCGATTCCAGGCAGAGTGTAAGGATTCGTGTGCGTGTGGAATAATATGGATGTACCAGTATATAGTAGGGGCCTGTGATTACGTGGATACCGGTAATATAGCCTCTCATCCCTATCAAAGCTCTGCATTGAAAAGATGGAAGGAGATGGATAATGCTAAATCAATGGGGCACAGATACGGATGTAAGATAGTACATCTGCCTGACAGTTAATCACCAGCTTATTAGTACGTTGAAAAGATTCACTCACACAGTAACTATTGGCCTTCTCTTCTATTTGTGATACTTCATCTCCTCCCTTACCACAACCCTTTTGTTAATCTATGCCATGATGCTATGCACTTTATAGTGCCCTTTACAACAACAGCACTTGATTTAAGCTAAGGCGACCATCACTGAGCACATTGCGGTATTACTGGATATGGCTAAAAGATGTGCGTCTTGGTCTTGTGTTATTATCCATAATTACTAGATGACGTGATTGTGTTCAGGGGAGGATGACTTTCCCTGAGTTTGGAGCTCTCGGAAAGAGGAATTGAGATATAATTAGCCATTAGTAAGATGTAGCACTCACAAGTCTAGCGAGTCCCCACGAGGTATGCCCAGGGTTGCATTTTGTTGGTTTGGTTATTGGTAGAAATGAAGTTACAAAGAACTGTGGCTAAAGGTGAGTGTGTGAAGTTAGAGAACTGATGTGGATGTGAAGAAGCAGTAAAAGGACTGGTTATCGTCGAGGAAGGGAAGGTCTTGTATACATGCCTGAATAGATTCTTGAGCAAAACTTGGCCGAGTATGTAAAGCCATTAATACTTGTACATCACAATAGCTCTGCTGAGCAATGGACCAAAGAGCACGTAAAGGCCTGTGTATAGACTTTCGGATAATTACTTGTTAATAGCTTTTGGCGATAATAAAGTGCTTTTGGGAGTAATGGATTACGTACTAGTGTAGATATCTGTCATTTGCCGAAACTTCCATTGTAGCCGGACGTTAACTATCCATTTTCGTGATTAATGGCTACATTTTAGACAGTGGTCTATTCACTCTTCATACCACATAAGTTGACATGTTTCTAGCCTTTCTTATATGAATCAATGGTGACATCTTTGTATTACCTTTATATTTTCACACATGTAGAGACACTTGCATCGCTAGGATAACCCCCATACTCTAGCTAAGCTTACTCATATTATACTACTTACACATTAGAGTTCTAGCAGTATATATTAGGCAGATGCACCAATGTCCTTGGAATAGGAAGAGGAAGAAATAATTCATCATTAATGTTGTTCTATATCTCAACTGGTTTATGTATCTATTACCACAATGTCTAGACCAAACATATGGCCTTTGAAAAGACCCTTCGTGTCTAATACTGTTGCCTGGCGCTCCAAGCACACCTCAGGCACGTAACTGGCAATTGTGCATAAACCTATCCACTGTGGCTGAATGTACACAAAAGTATAAAAGCTAGAAGAGCTGGAAAAGGAATTTAGAAATGATGGAAAAATAGTCAGTGATTAATAGAGTTAATAAAGGAATCACAGTGTCAGGTCTATTCAACAAATACTGGTCCTGACGCTCGGCCGAACTTAGTTCGAGCCCCCAATCCTAGTAACTTCTACTTATGTTACTGACAAGTTTACACATACCTATACGAATCGCAGGTATAAACGAGACGTAAATCTCAGCTATGGAGATTAGAGGAATAGTGGTGTCTCCTGATTATCAAAGGTCTAATGCTTTAACACTATATCTATGATGGAGAAAGTTTTGCATACTGACCTGTGCTACGATATAATAAGCGGAGCCATATCTATACATCAGTTAATGTGCTCTTCGAGACTCATTATTTGACATCCGGAATCCGAAATGTCGTCGCCGTCATTCCTTCGGAGATAGTTATGTATGCATGTCTTCTAAATTTATTCCCTGTCAATGATAGCACCCACCTGTAATACGGCAGGACCCTCGGATAGATTTCACCATCTTACTCTGAGATGTGGTGCCCTACGGGGCCCAATAGGTGCACAGGGCGGCACCAGGTACATCCACTCCCCCATTTGGTACTTGCACTCCCTTTTTGCTTACTCAACCCTTTCAGCTTGCCGAAGCAAGGTTTTGTTGTGGGGGCCCAATTGGGCCAAGGGTACCCGTGGTTTTAAAATCACATGTGACCCGTGGGACTTGCATACACTTCCACTTTCGGCACCATTAATCGCCAACACGACTCGTAAAATCGCAGCAATAACGCTCTTTAACCATGGAGAAGTAGGTAACGCAATAATGGAACAAGCCTGGATTGAAGTCGTAGCTCTGTTCCCTGACGATTATCTCCCACCTGCAAGTGAATATGAGTTTCGAGAGTCATTTTTACAATTGTCATGCCTTTGTCATGAGGAGATCTACTAGGAAGAGAATCCGGCCAATTGACAGTTACATACACCTGTGATAGAGCATGTAAGCCTCCTGATGCTTTGAAGAACTGGCCATGGAAGATTACTACTCAAGGAGGTACCCACTGCCTGTTCTCAATAATATCAAAACGGTCTCTCGATAAGGATATCGAAAAACAGCAGTAGATAAACTTTTGCATTATCGCCAACTCACAATAGAATGTATTGCTATTTAACAATAGGGCTGTTTTTGCAACTTGGATGTATAATTGATCTTGAACTTGAACTTGAATATATTTAACGTCTACGGGAATCACAGAGATCAAACGACGCCAGACTGATTACCGGACAGAAA
>LJOA01000529.1:0-14809 GCA_001513815.1 Ceratocystis eucalypticola
GTATTCAGCGTTGTGGTGTCTGCAGCCAGCCTGGCCATAATTCAAGGACTTGTAAAGTAGTGAATGAGACATCTGGGGGAGAGTATAGTGAGTAATTTTAATTGATTAAATGGGTGGTGGTGTTTTTATCGCGATTTTTATAAGAGAGGTTCAGAAAAGTGCGGCGCTCGGTTGACTGCGGCGCTCGGGTGACATGTACGTTACTGTGTATTTCGTATCGCAAAATTTACCCCTGCTCCCTGGATATGAAGGCTGACTAATTATATAGCACAAATCTAGCCGCAGAAAAATGTAGACCCCTGAAGAAACAGAGTTAAACGGACTTGAGACAAGATATGAAAAGGAATCAATTCAGGAAGACTGCCAATGCCCTACTGCAGACGGTTCAATGTGCTTTAGAGACTTCAACTCAGAAAAGCATCAGGTAAGCCAGCGCCTGACCCATATGCATGGTATTTGGTGCATGGGAGATGGTACATTCTGAGGTTTAGTGCTTGATCTTTGAATAATCAATCTATATGTCCATCTTTCCTAGCACCATAAAATAGGCCTAGATTCCAACTGCCCATTTTTTCTACTTGGATCAAACTGTTGTTCTCGACGGGATAATAGTTATGTGGTGCTGGGGCTGTGGTGGGTAGAGCTGAGCGGATTCTTGGCGATTCTCTAGCGCCATTGTCATTTAATCCCAAATTTTTGGAGGCACTAGATTCTATAGTAGCAAATTTAGTTTCGATTGTCTATTCCTTTTTGACATGACAAATGAAAAAGCTTGTTACATACTTATTTGCGCTCGTATCCTTTACGCGATACGAATGTCAAGTGTTCATCCATCTGTTGTAGAGGCATGGATCTAACCTTATCGTCTCTTGACTAGTTTTCTGACCTCCATACTTCTGCTAGTTCTGCCAGTAGCACCAATGCCTGTTGAATCGATAGTAAGTCGTGAAATATCATGTGCAAGGTTGCAGCTTTGCTATCTACACCGTATTGAGATCCAATATTCGTTTAGCCAAAGGTGATGAGCAAAAGATAATGGCGTATCAAGATTAGCTAATACGTGACTATGTGCAGTATATGTCATAACGCTGATAGTCTGCTGCTCAATCCCACTTCGCTACATTGCTTAATATGCATACCACTTCCATCTAGAATGGTATCGTGTCACACTTTCAATTTGTGATATTTCCCCATCATGTTGATGTAAAGTCATACGTGATTCATTAGTGAGAACGGAGCACAAGCCTGTGCAAACACAGCTAAAACGATATGACTGTTTTCTGACTAGATGGGTTGGTTTGTGGCAATCAGTCGCTTTAACACACGGCCTGTCTAGCCTAGTCATCATCTGGAATACTCAGAATATGCTTGTTTTGTTTCATTTCAGTCTTCTCATCCACAGCCCTGCGTCCCTTTTTCTAAGAGAGCCCCAATAGTTTTGTGTGAAGTGCGTGCTTACATCATACCGCCTACGCAGGACGCGACTTTGCATATTGAAGATGAAATAGGCCCTTTGCTTAGTTGCCTGTTGTTGTCTATACCTTTCGAAGATTGTCTCCATCACTACACGCCCTTGACTTTCCAAATATACCCCCAAGTTCCAAGTTTGGATGCTAGGCTGAGTTTTGCTTGGTCTCCTCACCCCATCCTCCCTAGCTTTTCCTGTCTTCCTCTCGCGCCCAGTCCATAATGGTCCTTTTTCTGATAGGTAGTAATGTTGTATACACAGCAACGCATATGCCGGAACGTTCTCTCCTAATGACGGCCGTTGTTTATCGTATGAATACGAGCATGGCGGAACTCCGCCATCCGTGCTGAAAAATACAGTCAGCACACGGAAGAACGGTGCCTTTTCACAGTCTTGGCCCTAGTCCGATCCTACCAGTGGGAAATTGCATTCACCAATCTAGCCTGCTTCTTTAGGATGCCAAGACCTAAGAATTAGATGTTAATACTAGAAATTTAGTTGCACGTACTGAATGTTCTTAGAATGAAAAGAAGAAGAGATCTGTGATTCATGGCTATTGCTTTTCTATATAATTGTTAGTTGAAGAGCGAATCCCAACCAATGTATAAACTCCTCACAACAGTATATAGACTGAACATTGAGCTTTGGCGCACGCCTTCGGTATTTGCTTAGGACTGCCCTCGTACATTGGACCAACAGAGAAGGTTGCTAGGGGCAGCCAAATGGAGATGAATTCATGTACCTACTTCATCTGATAAATTACGCATGTGAGTGTATCACACACTAGAAGTTGTTTCACTGTCATTTCTGCAGTCCCGGTACATCCTGCTATTTGCTCGCGAGCCACTCAGGCTATCTAGACATGGCATCAAACTTTGTCATTTAGGACAGTCGGCCACGACGAGTTAGTCCCAGTAGCTACTTCACCTCATCAAGTGACTATGCGGACAACTGGAAACACGCCGCAACATTACAGACAGTTTCCATTGCCACAGTTGCTATTTGGAGTTTCAGCACGTGTGACTATTTGTTGTCGACAACATCTGTGTCACGGAATCCAAGCAAATGGGCCCTTCCATTCATGCATAGAGACAGAATGACGCATATTTGTCTAGACAAAGTTCTGCACTGATCGAATGTACAGGAGCTTTTTTGGTCCCTACAAACTGTACAGTGCATAAAGACTAAACTAATTGTGCTCTTTTATCAAGCAGTGAAGGTCCCCCATTACAAATGAGTTTTGGCGCATTAGAGTTAACTGCATATTGTTATAAATTGTTGTGTCACCTAAGTGCCCAGCGCAGGTTACACAATTATATCTTTTAGGAACACAACCCCCAACTCATCCGCATCGTTCCTGTGCACGATGTTTTTCATCACAATATAGCATTCCTCTAAATAGATACCACGACAATAAGCAGACATATTAAATGCCATATTTTGATCATAAATGCTAGGCAAGATGAAACTCCCCTCAAGGTTCACAGCGGAATCTTGACAACAAAGCCATTCAGCTAGGCACCCAATGCAGCGTAGCTTTCAGTCTGGCCTCGACAGAATAATCAGGCAGATTTTATCTTTCGCAAGACCAATAGAACCAAGCCGAAAGGAGTAAACAATCGCGTACGCGTGAATTTACATGCTTTTACCAAGCCGCTACTCCCAGTCACCAGCATATGGATACAATGCTATGCAGCTTCTAGCCTAGGTAGTTATCGAGCGAACTCCTTCCCTATGCAGAGTAAATAACCAAGGTGCCTCTTTCCAATACACATCTCTTATTTTTTGCTACGCAGACTAGGGCTTTCAACCAGAATTGTCTGGCTCTCTACCATTAGCTTCTGAAGGCACTGATTGGTGTAGCCGACGTGACCACGTCAAACCACTTCTAGACCAGGCACTTATTTTCTCCCTACCCGGGCAACTCCTAAATGTGGCTATGAAAAGCGCCATGTATGTTTCTTTTGTCTTGAAATGTTAAATCTGACTAACAATAACTCTGAGCGGTATTAGAGGAAACCGCTCACTGTGGCAGCAGTTCCAATAATGCCCCAGAATGATTGAGTGATGATCGCACGAGAAGCCCGTGGATGGTGCGGCGAACTAGGAAGTCAACTGCAAGCCCATTTTTCCAATGTATTGAGAAGCATTCTGTGACACAAGGCGGGCATTTGTCATACTAATACGGCCAGACCATCCAGTGGCTTTTCCACTTTGCATCGTCCAGAAGTTATTACAGGCCACTCCTTGCCTCACTACAGCAGTGAAACGAGCCACTGTAGAAATTATTGTCTCTTAGTTAACAGCAGTCTAGTTTATGACAAACCTATGTCAGTAACCTAAGTCAGGGTTACGGCCGGATCCTGGCAGCGCGCTCCGGAGACGGCGACTTTGAAGAGTATCACGTGCGGCTCAACCACACGAATGCAGAAATACGTTGCCCAGTCGCAGGGTGCGACCAAGCCAAGACCTTTACGTATCTTTGGGAGTGTCTAGGCAATGAGAAGAATCTATCCATGGGATTTGTACGAAAGCTTCTCACAGGAGACAAGAGCTGCAGATATCTGGCAGGAAAACTAGACCCCAAGTGGAGGGTATTCCGCATTGGGATGTGAGAGGGGATGGCTCGGCGAGAAGGTGATTTCTCGGGAGAGGGGGTGTGGAAGTACAGTTTTGTTTTCCTTGCTACTTTTCCTTTGTATTCGTTCTACGTTCTGCTCATTGCTTTGTTCTTTGTTTGATGTTTGGTGTTTGGTTGTTTTCGTTCATTCATTCCTTTTCTTTCCTTTTTTCTTTTTCTTTTTTGTTTTTTGCATATTTTACTTCAACCACAACCACAGTAGAGCGGAAACGAGCAACAAGGTAACTTGGGAGCAATTGCGCTTCACTTGGCAAAAGTCTATGGTGAGCCTTGCAAAGGGTTAATTCTGTCTGGTAATCAGTCTGGCGTCGTTTGATCCCTGTGATTCCCGTAGATGTTAAAGATGATCAAGTTTCAAGTCAGGGCTACCAAGATTGCTGACCCTGATACAGTTCGTCCAAACGTTAGGGTTAGTCTCAGACGTCAAGGGTCTTCTTCCAAGGCCCATGTGCTTGATCTAGAACATGGTAGTGATGGATATATAAGCCGGCTGAGATCCGCTCCTCAGACTAGACTTTGATACAGAAAGAATAACTTCAATAATCACATATTCTTTCTTCCTTTCTTAACAGAATATTTACCACCGTACCAGCAAGAGGCAAGCGGAGCAGCAGAATCTCATGAATATAAACTCGATCTTGAAAACGAAAAGCCCAGAGGCTAAACCGATAGAATCCATGTTCATAAACCTCCAGCAATGAATTAGTGAAGAGTAAGTTGCTCAGATGTCAGAACCTTTCTAGATACAGCAGCCGGTCACGATAGAAATCTCTAGTAACTTACAGTAGTTTCAGTTTCAACAGAAGTAATATGCCGAGCGCCCACTCCGCCCCGGCAAAGAAGGCTTGAACCCCCCACCTCGGCTTTTACCTAGGTATTCCTGCCCACTGCTTTGATAGTTTGATCAAGGTCTCTCGTTATAAAGACGCAAATCTTTAGCAAGTATTGAACACTGCTAAGTTTAGACCTATTGAATGCTAGTCAGTTGTAGCCATAGATAGCTAGATAGTTCCCCGGTAGTTTAGCCAACCGCCTGGCCTGTAGCAGTCATGCGGACACACATCGAGATTTATGTTAGTAGTAGGATGGGCTTTCTACTTTAGAAATGGCCCAAAAGTGCCTGGCTGCAGTGAGAGTCCGGGGTTAACGCCCCCTTCATCTGGACTAGAGATTGAAATTTCAGGTTTGTCTGTCAAGGTGAGGGTGAGATCAATGATTCCTACAAGATAGACTAGCCTCAAAAAGGAGATCTTAGGTCTGCCAGGTAGATATATACTCGGCATACTGCAACACCTTGATGGCTACCGAAGATGTCGCTCTTGATTCGGACTGCAATTTCGTGCGATTTTACCCGCTATCCTTCCGGAAAGTATACGCAAGCGACAGAGCTCAAAGCCAATAGGTGAACTATGGAAGGTCGGATTCCATAGGCGACTTCATAGAGGGGGATATGATTGTAGTTCGCCTTGCATATTAGTTGATGACCACCTCGTACGCAAGAGACCAGAAGGGGTGGGATAAGCTCCCATCATGCTTCATAGCCCTGACTCGTTTGGTGATGATACCGTTCCGTATTTCGGCCATTCCGTTGAAGCTGTGAGAATCCAGTGGAGTGACCCCTACATCCGTTCCCTTTTGCTTGGCAGTTTGTAGGCGAGAGGTAAATCTCGCCCCTCTATCGGCATGGACGCTCGAATTCGTCCATCAAATTGTGTTATGGTTAGTTTGCTCTGTGGTTGCATGGCTAGGAACCTAGTCCACATATGCCTAGTGAAACTCACTGTTGACGATTGGAAGGAGGCGTCCTTGGCTCGATAAGATCTGTGTGGAGGCAGCTGCTAAGATTCTACGTGCGAGACTCGGATTGTGGGATTGTAGGCTGTGTGGTCTTTTGAAGAAACTCGCTGTTTAGAATGCTACGGGCGCAGATCTGTTTTGATTATTGTGAATGTGGGCTATGTTGTACATGATGATGCCTTTCGTAAATATTCGGATGAGATTTACTCTAAACACCAATGCTGGACTTTGTTCAGTCGGTACTGAAGTAGCTGTTTTTGGCCAAGGCCGACTTTGAGTGGTTTAGCCGAAGCAAACGGATCTTGTTGGACGTTTACTACTCCTAGCGTGGGGTTTACTTGCCCTAAAGACTGGGAGATAGCAAGCTTATAACCGGAGCAAGGTTCCATCTTCTAGGTTGTCTTAGCTGCTCTATTGCCGCCTCCGTATCAAGATAGGCATTGATATCCTTAACCACAAGCAAGCAATAGATGGCATCCTTCCATCCAATAAGGTTTGGCTTACCCTTCAACCAGAGGACTTTAGTCGCTAAAACTCCCTCTATAATAAGGATAGAACGCTTGCGGCTTTTCCTGGAACTATCATAGATTCGGCGCTTAACCAAGCGCTATCCTAAGCGCGATGGCCTGCGCGCAAAAGTCGTCTAAAGTTTGCAAACCTAGCGTGAAACGGATCGCAAAGACGATGGGATTCCAGATCGTCAAGACCACGGCTTTGCAGTCGAATTACCTGTGAGGGCACTTGCAGCCTGTCAAGAGTGATGCAGGTGTAGTCATGAAAATCAGGCAGGGGGTTAATCTAGCAAGACCAAGCAAGGTCAACACTAGCTTGCCGCTGAGTAGGGCAAATTCTGAACAGGGATTTCTGCTATGCGAAATACGAGTAGACTTCTGGGTCATTAATAGACAATGACAAAATAAGCTTCCTGTCGAGCACGCCCTAACAGAAAGCACAGAGGCCCTTGGACACTATGCAGACTAGAATCACACTATGTGGATGTGAATGTCAATCTTCCCAATAAGAGTATAACAACAGTCTTGAAACAATGAATTGACAGGGTTGAATGATAGTTCAAGACAAAGAGATATGAGAACAAGTAGCGATTTCACGAGAAGACTGCTGCTATGGTACGCATTTTAGGTGAAAGCTGATGTATTCTGAATTCTGCCTTGCAGACCCCCTTATACTGTTTCCATTCTGTCTTCAATCTCTAGAGTTGAAGAATTGTATCATCATATGATTGTATGTTGTGGTGATTTTGCATAAAGAACTTCAATTTGGTCTATCTACATGATTTCCTAGGACTCTGTGAAATGTGGGTTAGCCACATGGTGGTGCCACAGTGTGGCTGATGCTTCATATCACTGCATTGAATTCCAAGTGTTCTGTCTATTCCACTCAAGATTAATTTTTTTTATGTTGTTTTCGATGCAAACCCATAGCAGATCCTCGTTATTCAAGCCTAGATTGTCAGTAACCTAAGTCACGGTTACCAAGATTGTTGACCCTGATCCAGTTCACCCAAACGTTAGGGTTAGCGTCAGACATCAAGGGTCTTCATCCAAGGCCCAAGCGCTCGACACAGAACATGGTAGCAATGGATATATAAACCGGCCGAGATCCGTCCCTGGGACTAGACTTAGATAGACATAGATAACATCAAGAATCACTCATTCTCCTTCTTTCTCTTCTTCACAGGACATTCAGTACGTCCTCATAACATCTACTGTTATAGATGGCTTAGATTGGGCAGATCCAACTGATAGCTGTCTGCCTATAGCTATTGTGATACCCTTTACGACTTGTATTTGCAGGCTGCTGCACGATACTCACAAAGAGGTTGAGGTCGCAATTTAGGTTGAGCTAAAAGGCTGTTGGCTCGATGGGTCTCACATTTTGTCTTGAATAAATCCAGCTGCTCAACGAAAATCCGTAGTAGGGCCGTAGTTCGACGAGACGCACCCTACATAAAGCCAATGACAACTAGATTCTGAGGCTAGAGCGGTAGCGATTAGGCCACAATAAAAAGTTATGGCACTCAATTAAATACCTTTATAGGTTTCTGTAACCAAATATCTGAGGAAATCGGTGCTTGTTACAAGTAGACTATCAGGATGATGAAAATGCGGAGGATAAGTACAAATACAGGGAGCTTGTGGGATACAATATCCCAACGACGATCCGATATGCTCGCGCTAGGATCTGAGGAGTAATGCTGATAACAATATGGGGTCGTCGTTCCCCTGATCGAGACCATATTGCACTGTGGTGTGATCCTATTCCTGATAATCATTAACTTGACTGGACTAACAAGGTTATTAGGCTCCGTATCCGTGTGGACCATCACCTGCAGCATGGACTGCTGAAAAGCCAAGCAAAAAGTAGACTGAGAGCAGCAGCCAAAAGCCCCCTCTCTACCATATTGCTTGCAATCTCAAGTTACAGGCCATTCTTTGTTCCCAAAAAAGTTAGTTCATGAAAGCATGTGCCATTTATAAAGCTAGTAGCATATATATTCTGAATATCGATAGGTGACGCTCTCTTGTACTACGATGCTTCGAAGCCTGATGAAACTGCTATGTATTCTAATTCTCTCTTCTTGGGCTTTTATGTTCGGTGACTCAGGCTATCTCATAGCGCAAGAGCACACTTCAAAGCATCCGCGGCTAGGGCTATTAGCGAGACCGCGCTATAGAGCATCCTGTTTTCCTGGGAGCTTTTTCCAAGGAGCGGTCGATGCTCGTCTTAGATAAGACCTTTTATTGGCCCTGACCAGTGCCTTTCCAAAGTCTAAGAGATTTGACCTAAACGACCTTGTAATAACCACGTAACAAGCACAATGCACTAGCTTCACGCATTCAAGTGCAAGAAATGTTGCAAACGCTATGCCTAAAGGTCTAGCCCTCTACACAAGAGGACATCGTGTTTTCGTAGTAGTATTTAGAGCCCAAGGATTTAACTCTGGGATCTCGAATTTAAGTTAATATTAGTTGAATGACTGAGATGCCACCACCATGTGGACTCAGTAAACATTCTCCGACTGCCGTTGTTTACATCCGAAATGGTAGCATTTAAGGTTAGAGATTGCGTAATATATATAAACTGAAGGACTACAGTGTGCCTACTAAGAATGGGATAAATACTATATCTTCATCTCTATGGCAGTAACTGTGACTATGCAATATGATCAGATCAACATGCTAAGCTGGAAATCTATCACCGGTCCTTTCAAGCTCAGTTTAGGATCTTGCTACAACTTGCTGGACTGTAACTTGCTAAAGACAAAGGTTGAACACGAGCAATTCAAAATTACACCAAATCATTCCAATAGTTCAACATCGAGCAATTCTTGGACAGTGATATATGAATTTATTTTAGTAGCATAGCTTAGCTAAAGTATTTGACGGAAAGATAGCTTAGGAGATTGGGACTGCTAGTCACTGCCAATCTTATCCTGGTTCCAGCTATCTCTATGCAGGGGAGTTCTACCAAAGGTTGGCAAACTCTTACTGTGTGCACTTTTCGGAGTCAGCCCGGAAGGCTCCTCTTTCGCTGTCAAAGCAAATGCAAACTACGCCCACGTCATCAAATCTGAGAAACCTACACTCGATGATCTCACGTTTAGAAACACCGGCCTCGCCATCGAGGCTTTTGTTCTCGCCGACATTTTGAAGGTTGCTAGGAGCTGCCAGAGCACTGGCAGCAAAAGCGAGAAGTAGGGTAAGAGTCCAGCGTTGCATGATTGTCGAGTTATAGTTTCTGGCTAATGATTTGGAGAGGGGACTTTGCAATGGCAAAGATGTTGTGACAAAATTAAGGATTGAAGAAGAAGAGAGTGGTAAGAAGAGGCTGTATGCGAAGTCGAGATATGAGAAGTATAAAACTGATGTTCTAGAGAAAGAAGAAAATAAGATACATGTTGCGAGGCGAGGCACCCTTTTATACTTGTCCAGACGCTTCTCAAGTAGGTCTAAACACATTCAATTATGCTACTATTTGTACAGCGTTAGAGCAACATCGGCATCAAGAATGCGTAAGATAGTCACCAAATCAAGAATGCCGTACATCGGAAAACGGTATATAGCAGCTATGTTCACCTCGGCATCGAGGCACACGATAGCAGAGTTGCCATAGCTTCCGTAATATCTCTACGAGTCAAGTCTCTGAAATGCTTCCGGAAAAGTGGAAATTCAACTATACCGAACTCCTTTCATAGCTCAGCTTTTAGTCCGGCCATGGAAGACAATTAGTAACCGTGTTTTCCGCAGAAGCCCCTGCATCTACCCTTTCTGTTTTCTCGTCTGGTCTGAGAATAAGTCTTTTCCATT
The DNA here is from genome assembly GCA_001513815.1 of Ceratocystis eucalypticola. Taxonomy (NCBI): domain Eukaryota; kingdom Fungi; phylum Ascomycota; class Sordariomycetes; order Microascales; family Ceratocystidaceae; genus Ceratocystis; species Ceratocystis eucalypticola. Next base: position 10,235 of record LJOA01000529.1, read on the forward strand.
TTCTTTTTTTCATCATGTGTAAGAGGCAGGCATTCTGTGAGTCCTCGAGACCAGGATGTATCACATGACTGGTCAGCTGACGGACCCTGCACAAGGATCCTTCTGGTTGTTGTTAGGGTCATGTACTTCCCTACCCCTTTTCTGTTTAGAATCTAGATAGCAAGAACAACAACGCATCATTGAATTTACATCATGTCATATAATTATGTCGTTACTCTCAAGCCATCTTCTTCCATAAATACCGTTAACCCATTCTCACATAGCACGGCCCACAGACGGAGAGACACAGTTGCAGGCCCAATGCTGGCCGGTGGGTTGCGTTTGGTGGTCTGGAAGAAGACTGATCATCTAGACCTTCCACACCGCCCAGTCGAAAGGGGGGGACGAAGAGTCTCATGGATGTGGATTTGAGATAAGTGTGACTCAAGGTTTTTCAACGGATAGATCCAGCTTTATGGAAATAGCAAGAGTTTCGCGTTGAGTGCGCCGTCCATTCTGCTCCCCAGTGTATTTGTGATCAATATTGAAGAGTTTAGTAGCTTGTCGAATACTATGTTTTTGTTCTTGATAGGCTGAAGGACTCAAAGTAGCCCGGGCCCTGTAACTGCAATTCCATCTGTTAAACAAGAAAAGCATCCGTATCGCAGCGTGAGTTAGGACAATTGTACACTGGTTTAAAAGTCGCGTTATTGTTTCTCCCTCGTAATTAAGCCTATATATGAGTCGGCAATTTGCCGAGACACCATCCAGTTAATGGCTAGTATACCTGCAGCAGAAGCCTGTAAGCTTCTTTGATTCCGCTTAATAGCATGTAGTTTTACAGTATTCATGAGCTATATTAACAATAATGGCAATTTTCCTAAGACATAAGCATGCGATTCTAGAGGCCCTTCTATACTTGAGTCTGAACTGGAGCAGATTTCGTGCAGGCTGAAACTCACCCATACATCATGTCCCTGAATAACGCTTGTTGTGATTGAGGCAGCGCCTGTATGTGGCTTCAGTCTAGAACAAGATAATTTAATGCGACGGGCCTTTCCGTGTCGCAGTTTCCTTGTCTTATTCGGGGACACTCACTCTTCTCAATGCCTGCCCTTAACTTCGACAGTGGAAAAGCCTTGGCAGCATGCTAAGGATAAACTGGATAATATCTTCTAGTAGGGTTATAGTGATCTTCGAGAAAGATGTCTGCCTTGCTCGGATCCAAGTGGTCGGTTGGAGCTGCACCTCGGATCTCGCATATAGAAAAGATTCCAGGCAAGTCATATCTGGTCGGGGAGAGGAGATTCGTTGGAATAGTGAACGCTACATATTACTAATGGTTAATTCTATCTCGATTCCCTTGTTCTTCTTGCTCAATCAGTAGAGCTCCAAGCTTAGCGATAGTCGGCCCCCCTCTAACAGAATGGCCACATCCAGTAATCATGGTTCATAACACGAGACCAAGACACACACACGTCTTCTATCTGTAGCCAGTAATACCGCAATGTGCTCCGTGACGATCGCCTTGACTCGCATCCAGTGCTGCTGTTGTAAAGGGCATTATCAGGGCGCATGGCATAGTGGGATAGATTAACAAAAGGGCCGTGGTAAAGGAGGATATGAAGCATCGCAAATACAAGTGAAGGCCAATACCATGTGAGTGAATCCTTTCAAACATGATTTCAACATACTAAGAAGCTGGTGATTAGTTGTTAGGCAGATGTACTATCTTGCATCTAGACCCATGTGTCGTCGATTTGGTAATATCTATCTCCTTCTACCTTCGCGATGCAGAGCTGTCGATGGAATGAAAGGCTATATTGGGGGTAGCCATGTAGTCATAGGTTCCTACTATTTACTAGCACAACCATATTATTGCACATGCAGAGCATCCATTACACCCTGCCTGGAATCGGCAAATAAAAATCCCGCCAAGTATGGCGCGTGCTGCCATCACATGAATATTGTTCGCTATCCGCATTCATGGGACTCCTCGCCCCCCCCCCCCCCCNNCCCCCCCCCCCCTCTCCTTTCGACTGAGCGGTGTTGAAGGTATAGATGATCAGTCAGTCTCCTTCCAGAGCACCAAGCAGAACCCATCGGCCAGCATTGGGCCTGCAACTGTGTTTCCCCGTCTGTGGGCCGTGCTATGTGAGAATGGGTTAACGGTATTTATTTATGGAAGAAGATGGCTTGAGAGTAACGAAATAATTATATTACATGATGAAAAAAAGAAAATGGAAAAGACATATTCTCAGACCAGACGAGAAAATAGAAAGGGTAGATGTAGGGGCTTCTGCGGAAAACACGGTTACTAATTGTCTTCCATGGCCGGACTAAAAGCTGAGCTTTGAAAGGAGTTCGGTATAGTTGAATTTCCACTTTTCCGGAAGTATTTCAGAGACTTGACTCGTAGAGATATTACGGAAGCTATGGCAACTCTGCTATCGTGTGCCTTGACGCCGAGGTGAGCATAGCTGCTATATATCGTTTTTAGATGTACGGCATTCTTGATTTGGTCATCCTCTTACGCATTCTTGATGCCGATGTTGCTCTAACGCTGTACAAATAGTAGCATAATTGAACGTGTTTAGACCTACTTCAGAAAGGTTCGGACACGTATATACGAGTGGCCCGTCGTAACATGTATCTTGTGTTCTTCTTTCTCCAGAATATCAGTTTTATATTTCTCATACCTCCACTTCGCTCACAGCCTCTTGTTCAGCATTCTTACTACTCTCGTCTTCTTCAATCCTGAATTTGGTTACAACATCTTTGTCATTGCACAGTACCCTCTACAAAGAATAAACCAGAAACTATCACTCGATAATCATGCAACGCTGGACTGTTACCCTACTTCTCGCCTTTGCTGCCAGTGCTCTGGCAGCCCCTCCTGGCAACGTTCAAAATGTTGGCGAGAACAAAAAGCTTGACGGTGATGTCGGCGTTGCTAAACGTGACGTAAGCTGCTCTTTCGCAGGTTCTGTTTGTATTTGCACTGGCGATGATGGTGTATCCTTCAAGGTTCCCGATGGCTGGTGCATGCAGTAGGAGTGTGTCAGTCAGCCTTTGGTAGAACTACTCTTAGCATAGAGATAGCCAGGAAAAGGATAGGATTAGAGATGAATAGCAGTCCTAACCTCCTCAACTATGTTTCCGACAAATATTTGAATTTAGCTATCCTACCAAAAATATATTCCTATATGAGTGGATAAGAATTGGTCGATATTGAACTGTTGGAATCCTTTGGTAAAGTTTTGAATGACTTGTGTTCGACCTTTGCTTTTAGCAAGCTACAGCCCGGCAAGTTGTAGTAAGATCCTGAACTTAACTTGAAAGAACTGGCGATCGATTTCCAACTTAGCATGTTAATCTCACCACATGGCATAGCCGCAATTATTGCAAAAGAGATGAAGATATAACGTATGTGATGAGTGAGCGATGCAGATACCTGAGCGACGCACTTTTATCAACCCTCTGAATTAAATTCGTAATAGAAACACCATAATCAACCTGATCCTGTAAAATTAATCACTATTGTCGGAACAATCTACTGAATTCAGTTACGTCACTTTTGAAGTCACTCGTGATCCTGTACAACCGCACGTGGAACCATCTTGGTATCTGTTGTGAAGTGTATTGATTTTCTATTGGTTTATTAAAGGTTTAAGTTCTTTCACTATGCACANNCGGAGTATTTATGCACAGGTTTACCCAGTGTTAATCCGACTGAGGACAGATTCTCCACAACAGTATCCAGATTGATCGAATTGGTGAGGCTTGCCGCTTTATTCCTTTTTCTAAAGTGTCACGTGCTTCTACTGTTGCGTGGTGTGGGTTTTAGGGTCCAGGGTCACATGCCAATCTGACCCTGACCCCACTCGGAGATAGATTTACGAAGCGTCAGCTTCGGAAGTCTGTCTTGTATTCTATTGTATTATTTTTCGTCTACCTACCAATTATTTCGCAGTAATACGACAGTATATTCCGGAATAGGAGCTGCTGGCTGATGTCATCTTCCAGTGACTCCTGGGCGGGCAGCAGTTGCAGGTTTGCTTGGATTTCGAGCGAATCCTATGACTTTCTAGGGTCCGGCGCTTGGGCCAGGATGGCTCTCTGTCCAGCATAGCCCTAGGGCGTGCCTGTGGGGTTTCAGGATTGGGTACCTGGTATTTTTGGTCTGCGACGACCGCGTGTGATCTAGTCTAAAAGGCCGCCGGCTTTCAGCGCGGGGGGTAGGCCCCGGCGGAGTACAGCGGTTTTGTCCTTCCGTATGCATGGCTGCTGCCGCATCGTTTAATCTTTTTTTTTCCCGTTATGCTGGTGGCTGGTAGCAGAGCTCCCTCCGCACCTTCTCATGGAGCCCTCCTCGACATCTGCTTCCTATCCTGCAAAAGTTTCCTCCTCCCATCCCTTCTCTCTTCCCCTTCCATTCTCCCTCAACTTCACCCTCTTCGTCCCCTTCTTCGTTGCTGCTCTTGCTGTCTCGGAGTTGGTTGTGTCATCCTAGGCTGCCCTTGTTGTGATCGCTCCCCTGTAGTCTGCGGTGGCAGTGACCTGCCTCTCCGCCTTTCTTGAGGGGGGGTTGCCTCT
>LJOA01000533.1:0-11342 GCA_001513815.1 Ceratocystis eucalypticola
TCAAGATGAGATGGCTAGAACCCTATAAGGAGAAGCTTGTAAAAGCTTGGGTTGACCAACATCCTCATTTCGACAACGTGGTAACCTCACGGGTTAAGGGTATCCATGGGCTACTCAAAGATCACCTTAAAACATCAAAGCTAGATCTTTTTGAAGCATGGAAGGCAATCAAGCATGCGCTGCTCAGCCAACTATCGGAACTGCGATCCAACCAAACCAGACAACAGATGCGAATCCCAGTTGAGCTCTCTGGAACGCTTTATAGTATGGTACGTGGCTGGGTATCCAATGAGGCTCTGATGAAAGTCGAAAATCAACGCAAGCTACTGATCAAAACGAACCCACCTCTATCAGTACACTGTACTGGTTCATTTACTCGATCACATGGCCTACCTTGTGCTCATTTCCTACAGAATTTGATCAGCCAAGATCAAATCCTTCAGCTGGAGCACTTCCATTCACACTGGCGTTTGAAACGAGATGACACACCTCAATTACTACTGGAGCCTCGTCAAAGTTTTGAGCCGCTTACTGCCAGATCAACCATACCGCAATCTAGCACGAGATGAGAGCCTAGCGGAATCGAGGCAGTTGAGGCAATGACACGACCGAAAACACTACCGAAGTGTATTAGATGCCATGCCCTTGGTCATATTATGACTTCAAAAGCACGTCCTCAGAGATTTCAGGAGCTTATAGCGCCAGTCACGGCTACCGAACAATCACAAGCCCCCTTGAATCACAGGTAGTAGAACTGGTCTCGCAGACAATGGCGGCTACCCCGGAGCAGCTTACCATTGGGCAGGCCAGAGGAAGCACGTATCGAGGCTCAAGTAGCACAGGAGATGAATGGTAACCCCTTGACAGGTGATAGAAGAGGTGTTTCTTTTTCTGTGGCCAGTAGGTGCGAGAGCTTCCCCGCCTAACCCATAGAGCTCTCTTCGGTATCCACGGTCCTCTGCAGCTCCCGTCCCCTGCCTTCCCTCTCACGCGCCTCATCTCTGACCAAGAAGCGTGCCCAATCTTATCTGCTTTTCCGCCGACATTAAGTAACAAATGAACTACCGTGAGATCCTCAGAAGGCCTTACATGTTCCCCGCCATGGCTAGGGCCATTTCTCAATTCTCCTCTGTCAAAAGGGGAGTAGCCTGCCTTGCTGAGCTCAAGAGTACACCTCAAGCGGGGCCCAGACTGTTCAGCGCAGAAATCCAAAGTTGAAGTGCGGCGCTCTAGCAATATAACTTGCCGCTTCTGCGTCCTGCGGAAGCCTGTCTACAAGCCTTCATAGTTCAATTCAAAAACGGACGGGTGCTGTAAACAATTTAAACGGTACTTTCATGTGCCTCTATGCCTCTATCCAGAGTTGGGTGCATATTTTTAGAAGCTCCTTCCTTTTTTGTCTTTGTAGGGCTATTTAGACCATCATGACTTCCTTCCCAGAAGGTCACACATCCTGCATGTGGTGGTAACATAATTCTACGACATTAGCTAGAGCTCGCTGGTAGCCTCGTTCAAGGCGGCAATGGGTTCAACAGACAAGATTGAAGGGCCGAGATGGAAAGTAAACACGAAACAAGGCAGCCGCAACGCATCACGCGATACTTGTGGCGATAAGGCCGTTGTCGGGCCAGTAGTGTGAACCGTCGGAACTGGGGCATCCAATACTCCCAAGACAGGCAAGCAGTAAGGTCCCAGCAGTGCTTTCTCTGTTCAAGTAGTAAAAATAAAAATAACATGGCGAGGGCTATAATGCAGAGTCAGCGCTGAGGCCTCGGCGAGTGAATACAAAACGAGAGTGAAAACAAAGATCCAAAGAAAGCCTGCTATTGTTTTGGTTATTGTCATTGTATTGTTCAACGTCTACCTACTGTTATTTCGCAGCAATACAGCGGCGTGTTCCGGACAGGAGTGGGGCCCACTAGGGCTCAGTAGGGCCACGGGTACCCGTAGGAGTTATATAATCACTCCAGAATAGCAATTACCATGACCCAAACGGCAGTACTGACTATCGACAATCGTATAACCACCATAGACGCCAGTGGTTCCTTCTAACTTCCACATACACGCAACATCAAAACCTATTCGTCAAATTAACCATGTCTATTGTCTGCAAGTAACACATCAGTTAATTATTTCCTAAATAGACCACGACAGCCCCTCACAGAGTCTTGTTGGGCATGTCGCATGATGCCCGGGCGCTCAACTCCGCCGCCTCATAGAGAGAGCACAACCCAACCCTCCCCCCCCTCTATCTTCCTGTTCTTTCTCTCTACCCCCCTCTTCTTTCCATTCTCCCTATCTTCTTCTCCTCCAAAGACCCACCCTGCTAAGCCTCTCTATCCTCGGCCTCCTTCTAGTTCCCCCGGTACATCTCAAATGTCGGGCATTCTATCATCGCTTCCTCTCCCCGCTCCAACCTCTTCAAGCAAAAGCGCGCTGCTTGAGGTAATCCTATATCCTCTAGAAACGAAACGATGTCATACTCCACCTTGGATCCATCCGGTACTACCTGGTCCGAGCTCTGTACAAGTGACACAAGCTGCATGACCTGCATGAACTCAGGCATGTTGACTCGACATGCCCAACTCACCACACCCACGGCTACCGTAGCCCAGGTACGGATCCAAGCCGGGTCCAGAGACGCGGCAGCCTCTCGAAACTCGATCGTTTGTGACAGCAGGCTGGGCTGCTCAAAGTGCCCGACACGAGAAAAGTTGTATGACGCATACTTTTGGTCTTTATACATCAGACTAGCTCGAATCTGCTCTGCGCTAATGTCCGCTCCAAGAAGCTCCTTGACACCCCACCACATGCTCGTCGGGTCGTGGCCGTGGTAGTCAGCCCTCGCATATCCGCTATAATCACGCGCCAATGGACGCAACGCTCGTGGTGGAAAGTACCTCTTCCGCGGCCAGATTTCCGGCAAGCGAGGCCGCTGGTATATTCCATTGACGCGGCGCTTCTCTTGAAGCATAGCATAGTCGGTTGGCTGTATGAGGAGCCCGTGTGGGATGTGCTTCGATAGGTCAGGAAACACCCTTAGGGGTGCACCTGTTGTGCGCTTTGTTTTTCGCGTACATTGCTCGTTGCTAGTTAACTGGTGAGTTTCTGTAGCTTGAAGTGCCTTGGCCGCAGCTGCATACTCTTCCCGCACATTATCTGATACGATCTTCAGAATGTTAATATCAGGAAGAGATTCGTCTTTTGTCCCTTGAGGCCAAGCCTGGAGGCAACCATCATCGGCGGAATCCATGTCCTCCTGATCTACAGAGTCCTCGGAGCTAGCAGCCCGTTGTTCATATCCGCTCCGCTTTAGGCTATACCTGGCGCTCCCCTCCGGCTCTTCAATCCTCACGTCAGTATGCGGACGGTTGAACGGGGTGCCGTGGATGCCCGTCAAGTCATTCGCCATTCGTCTGTAAACATCCGACCCAAAGCTATTTTCGAGCAGTCGTACGCCAACCTTATTAGCCAACTCGGGCGAGACTTCAACTTCCAGATCACCCAGCGTTTCGTAGTTTCGATTTGCTAGCAGCACGCGATTGACCTCCTGTTTCTTATCAGTAGCCCTGGTAGCCCATGTTGCCGCTGTCCCGACGCCCGCTGCGATTTTGTTGCGCCACCGAGACCGCAACACATGGCTAAAGTTCTCACGGCCTCGGTATGCTGGATGTAGCCTGCTCATCATCGGCTCGATCGCCCACAGTGTAGCGGCCACACGACGCAGCTCATCTAGCTCAAACTGCGCGTCACCACGGCCCACATGCACATGTAAACCGCATGTCTGGTTGATCCGGCTCCGAACGCCCCGACGGATGGCTAGAACTGCCCGCTCCACATGGCGCATAGACATCTCATCTTCCCACAGCGCCGGTGACTGCACTTCGACTCCGACCCAGAACAGGGGGTGCGCCAAGCCATCTGATCTCACGCTGCCGTCACGTGCAACTACCCAATGTGCAGCCTTCAAAGCAGCCAACCGAGCGGCTGTTTTCCTGCGCATGTAAAAGGGCTGTTTGCGCAGCTCTGCGTTCACCTGAAGAATCTCATCTCGGTGCTTGGTGCCTGGCGTATCCCAGACCTGCAAACCAGCCGATGCCAGCACTTGGGCGACGTGGTGGCGGGCAGCAGCTTCGGCCAAGCTCAGACTCGCGCCTTTCTCAACACGAACTGGAGGTATATTAGGCTCGATATGTGCCATCGGGTCGACAGCACCGTCCTGCAAAACTGCAACCAGGAATTCCATCTCCACTCCAAAGCTACACGGGGCAGGCCGGATGCGGGCAAGGTGACTGCGAACATCGTCCTTGATGTCGGTGGGCTCTTGAGTAATAGCAGACATTTCCCAAAAGGTAACACCAAAAACGGAGGTATCTATCAAGATAGGTTATGGGGTATTGTAGAGGCGTGTACGAAACAAAATCTGTAAAAGTGTAGTTTGCAGACAAAAGCTGAGTCGAGACAGTCCAATAGACGGGTAGTAAGTATCCTCTCTTTATATCCCAATCGTGAAGGCGGACTACTAACTTCCCTTCTCGTCCAGATCTTTCTATAACCAAAGGAAAATAGGCGGACAAGAAGGCCCAAGATCCCTCCTCCTTTGTCTGAGGCCCCATCTCACTGTTGTCTTGATCATTGTTCGTCGGGCTTCCCTTTGTCTGACGACTGTCCCCTGCCTTAGGCCCTCTTGATTTCAGTGCTCGACAGGTCATAAATATTGTACTGTCAATCACGCAACACGGCCACTCCGTGATCAAGTGCCAGGCTTTTAGGTTCCCCTCCTGGCCATACACTAATTAGTCCAGAGCCGTAAGAACCGTGTCCCGATTTACAATCACATGGCACACAGAGTCAGGATTGGGTTCAACACGAGAGATTCAGCGACAATAAACATCTTTGTTAAGCACATTCCTGTCTAGGTAAAAGGCTTCGTTGAGCTTCCAAGTATATCATGGTTATCCTATGCCGATCGTCAACACAGAGCCATGCTATCCTCGTGGCATTCGTTTGTCGCAATATCAACGACTTGCTCCTCCTTCCCGCCGGCTTCATCGTTCGTCTCTAGCCGACCACGGCTCATCAGCCTCTTTCATCATTAGAATATCGAGTAAGGGAAATAAAAAAGCACATGAAATAAAATCGGCGCTACACTCCAACGCGCAAATAAGTGCTGGGGGTATGGGTGAATTGAAAAGAAAATGCAGAGGATAAAAATGGAAAATCCACTCCCGAAAAAAAAAGAAAGGTGTAGTAAGAAAAGAAAAAGAAATAGAAGAATGGAAACAGAAGAGGAAGCGTGCAAGTTGGTAGCCGAATGGCAAAGCCAAAGAAACAAAAAAGAGATGGCAAGAAGACAGGACAAAACATAAAAGTCTTCACAAAGGGATTGACACGCAGCAAACATTTGCTCAAACAGCCAGGGTGCAGTTTTGAATGTGCGCATGAACATGGACAGGGCTGCAGCACCCGACTTTGCTCTCTCATCCAGCTCCTCTTTATCAGTTCCCTGACTTGTTAACTCTGGCCATTTTATTACACATTACCTCCGCCTGCCAACACCCATCGCTTCTGGAATTTCCTCCAGTGAAATTCGAGCGATTCAGGTGTATTTTATTTATTGGTTTCGCAGCCAGCTCCGCTCCGCTCCGCTCCGCCCCTTCCCTTCCCTAGATAACTGGCCATTCTGTTCCAGGATAGAAGTGCAGGGTCTAGTTTCAAGGGTATACAGGGTCAGGCGCTTAGAGGATGGCAGCCAGGATGGCGGCGGCGAAAGCACCAGCACCAACAACAGCGGCGGAAGCACCAGAAGCGACGGTGGTGGTAGTCGTAGGAGCGGTGGTGGTGATAGAGCCGGTACCAGTGGAGCCGGAAGCAGTGCCAGTAGCGGTGGCAGTGGACAGAGTGGTAGCGGAAGTAGTCGAAGAGGAAGAGGCGGCCTCAGACACGTCCTTCTTGCCACACTTGTCCTCGATGTTGGTCTTGCAAGCCTTCTGGGCAGTGGCGTCGCCGGTGCTGGCGCTGATGCATTGACTATATGCAGCCTCGCACAGGTAGGCGTCCATGGAAGTGCTGAATGAGCTCAGGTTTGAGGGGGCCTCGCCGTCAGAGCAAGTGCAAGTGTAATCCAGTGTGCTCTGTACCAGAGTAGGGGCAATGGGTTAGCACACAGTTCATTGGCGTCATTGTCTTGGAAATAGGTAGATCTTACCGTGTCGCAGGTGTTGGTATCAGTGCCATCAGAGCAAAGCTGGTCGCAAGTGTTGCGCTGGCCACGGCAGTAGGCGGCTGTTTAACAGGGGGGTGAGAGGTTAGCAATGTGGCTTGACAAAGGCGTTTGGCTGACAGGAAGAACGCGAGATAATAGAGACATACACTTCTCGCTGGCATCAATGGAGCCAATGTTGACAGTAGTGTTGCCGTAAGTCAGATTGACAACGGCATGGGCGCCAACGGCGAAGGCAGCAAGAACGGTGCAGGCACGCATTTTGATGGATATTTATGTGGCGGCTACAGGGAAGACAGATGGAAGAGACTGATGTTAGCTAACTTGACAAGGTTGTTGAAGGGAAATGAAGAGAAGAGACAGTTGTGGTGGTGGTGGTATCTATGTGCTGTGCTTCCTTTCAACTCAAGCCGGGCGAAGGTTGTTTTAGTGAACGTACAAAGAGAGAAGGAGAAGACAATAAGAGTAGAGAAAAGGATGTGGTGGCGGCAAAGAAAGGGCGCAACGATAATATTTAAATCTTCCCAAATGTGAGCGCGATTCGGTGTGACAGAGAAATAAAGAAGAAAAAAAAAAGAAGAGGAAGAGTGAAGTGATGAAATGTGAGGAGGAAAAGAAAAGAGGAAGAGGGAAGAGAAAGCAAGAAATATTAAGAGGAGCAAGAAGGCAGAATTAAAATGTGAAACGGCGGGAAGAGATGGGCGACCTGATAACGGAAGGCACGAAGCAAAGGAAACGACGGCAACTGCTTCTTGTTTCTTGTCTCTTTTTTTTTTTTTTTTCTTGATTTTCTTTTTAATTCTTTTCTTTTCGCAGAGGCCAACCTTGTTTTCGTTCCTTCCTTTTCTCCTCCTCCCCTCCATCGTCTCCTCCTACTCCCTTCCCCTTCCCTGTTCTTTCGTTCCTTACCTTTTCATTTCTTGGAGACCCATGCTAGTTTTTCTGGTCTTTTTTTGCATGCCTCCGATTTTGCTACTTCCCTTTTCTGCAATACAACTAGCTCTTGCCGTACCTGACGACGAATAACATGATTTTTTTTTTCCATTTTGTATTTGTGCGCTGTTTCTCTTTGTGTCAGTGTTTTGCGTCACCTGTCGTGTTGCGCGCTGTGCGTGCATTGTTCCGCAGCAGCTGTAGCAGCTGTAACTCCCCTTTCTGTCTCTTCCTGCCTCTCTTGCTGAGTCCGGGTTTGTGTCCGTGTTTTTTTTTTTTTCCTTTTCGTCTTAAATGCGAGAAAAGTGCGTCTTTCTTAATTTGAGGATAAATATCACTCCAGTTTTATTGGACTTTTGGATGTCATGCCATGCCACAGGCCAACAACCGACGACTATGGCCAAGCATGTGTGTGCGTGTGTGTGTGTGTGTGTGTGTTCGCTTGGTTTCCCCGTGGATTTCAATTTTTTTCCTGTGCTTGTTTTGATAACGCGCATTCTGGCACCGCTCCTTCCTGATAGCTCGCTTGTTTTCTCGGGCATCAATCAACTAACACTCAAAATTAGCCTATTGGGAGCCCAGCCGCTAATATGAATATGTCCAGTGGAAGCTCAAGAGGAACGGATCCATAGAGAAGGATGAAGGGGCCTAGTCAGGTTCAGATTCGGCGGTAGCTGTAGTGTCCCACTAAGATATCCAATTAGTGGAATGGGTACTAAGGTCGCCCGCTAGGATGGGCGTGGGTCTCATGACGTTGTTGCTTGCTGGAAGGGGAAGGCAAGAATGGATAGGGGGAGGAGGCAACAAGCAAGGACAAACAGAGCCAAGAGGGAGCAAAGGATACCAAAAGACGCCTAAAAGCGAGGCAAAAAGCACCTAGCCAAAGCTTGTAGGAAGCGAAGAGGACAAAGGAGCGCAGGAACACAGGAACACAGGAACCCTCTTCTCTCATCTCCTACAACTGCAGGAACCCTTCAGCTTCACGGGCGGCATCCTACCTGAAAAAAAGACACACGAAAATACAATATAGAGAGAGCACAGTGGATAAAGCGACTATCTTGGGCTAGGCTAAAAGCAAGGACAAAAAAAGCGCACAAAAAGGAAGTAAGCAAAAGTGGTTGGCCACTTGCTTCCTCCCCCCTCCCCCCTGGCCGGCTACTTGTACAACGCGATGCCGAGTTGGCTCTGGCAGCCCTGGTGATGAGGGAAGAAGAAAAAAGGAAGAATCGAGCAGGGCACTTGCATCCATCCATCGGCTTACAGGGCCACGTAGCCCCCCATTCAGCAAGCAAGGGCTTAGTGACAAGCACGGCAAGAGCGACGGCCAACATTGGGAGGGAAAAGGAAGGCAAGAAAAATAAGCTGCATAATGGCGGATTAGTGGATAAGAGGGGCAATGGATGATGTATCGCGATGTTGACGATGTCGTCGTCGTCGGCGACAATGTGCATTTCATGCTCTGCTTTATTACCAGCCTGCCTGTTGCGCTGTGCTTAGTCGCCTCTGTTGCCCAAAGGAGGGCCGGCCGCCTGTTTCCCTTGGCATTTCCCCTTCTTCCTATCCATTTCCATCAATACGCATTGGCATTGTCTTTACTTTCCTGTCTTTCTTTGTCCCATGTTAAGCTAGCTCTCCAGCTCATGAAAGCGGATTTACTTTCTTGTTTGGGGGGCTATACAGTGCCATGGCCCTGCAACAGGGTTCTGCAGCAGAGCAGAGAAGACAAGACAAGAAAGCCAGTGAACCCAGTTGAAGCTAGTGATGCCAGTCATGCCATGCCACCCAAGCTTGCTACTACTCGTGCTTGTCCCCACCAATGGGTTTTAGTTTCTCGCTTGTGACTTTTGTCTTTCTTCTCTCTTGGTGATCCCCATTCCAAGCACTTATTTTGTTTTGATACGCGTGGGTGAAATTGCGGCTCGTTGGTAGCGTTGCCAATTTAGCTTAGTCTTGGCCAAGGGCGGCGGTATGAAGTGGCACTACTGCCATTTCTCTCATTTTTGTGGTATTGACCAAACAAAGATCCCTTATTCACGTGGCCTAATGTCCAGGGTTATAGCTCTCTATCAGCGTCGTCACTAGCAGTCCAGGAAAAGCCTATCCTCTCCATTCTCCCCCCCCCCCCCCCCCCCCCCCCCNNCCCCCCCCGTCCGGCATACACAACGTATGCCCTTGTCGAGCTGGCTGGGAGTAAGTTTTAGCCTGACTTTGATGAATGATTCGGACCAAAGTCCTGGTTTCTCTGTTTTCCCCATCTTCTTGTCTCTTCTCTCTTTTCCTATTCTCTCTTTTCCATCATACCCTAAAACTCTCACTATCCTCGCTCATCTTCGGATCCATGTCCTCTTCGTTAGTATCGTGACTTTTTCGCTCTTTTGTTTTCTTGCTTCGCTTCCTTCTGCTGCTGTTTCTTTATGCAGACAGAATTTATGTCTCGGTTAGGGCCCGCCTATGACATGTTATGACAAACGCTTTGCTCTGCACTTTGTTTTGCTTCTCGCTCCAATGCGGCCTTGGTCTCAGCGTCCACTCCCAAGCAAATTCACGGATTTGTCCTTCTGTGTTCTGTGCAGCTTTTTTTCTGGGTCACCCACCCTGTTGTGTCCATACGTCAGTGAAGGGGGGAAGGAATAAAGAATAAATGTGAAATTCCAGCGGGCCCGCCGGTGCATTGCATCCCCGAGCTTTACTGAAGGAGATAGCAGTGCGTACAACTCGTAGAACAACGCAGCAGTGCACGTACGTACAACATGACCCACCGCAATAAACAAAGGCTAAGCCAGCCAAATCTAAGCATGAACATGCATGCAGACAGGGGGAAAGGAGACAAGGGAGAGCAGAGCAGGCTTGGTCCTTTCAACTCCTGGTTTCTTGGCCTTGGTGTGTTTTGCTTTCTGCTACTCCTGTATGATGTCAAGGCAAAATCACGCCGTCCCTTATCAAGCCAAACCCTAAATGTAGGTCCGTAGACCGCCATGAATTTCTCGTCCTTGGTTCTTCGCTTCTTCCCAGACTTCCCCTCTCGCCTTCGTGTTTCCTAGCAAGACAAAAGGACAAGAAAGCTGCTATCTCAAACTTACGCTATTGGCAGGCCCTTCCCTTGTCCGGATAAAAGAGGGAGGCATGACATGGCGAAGGGATAACCAAAAGGCCAGAAACAACAACATGCAAACAGCGATATGGCAAGATAAGAATCTATTCATCTCGGGTATCTGCATTGTAATTTTTCACGAGCCGTTCCAGCGTAAGATCGTATATGATGCTAGAGAGTGAATAAGAAGAGACAGCACAATCTATCTCTTCCACATCGATGAAGAGACTCAATAACAACGCTACAAACATTCCTTCAATGCACACACGCATGCAGTCAGCCATTGAGAAAAAAAAACCCATTGTGGCAAAAGGCAATTGATCTCCTTTGTTGTCTTTGTTTCAAATAAGCAGAAGTAGATAAGCTAAAGAAACCTGGACGCGTTATGCTGTGACGGCATGCCCTTTTTTTGCTCTAGTAGTAACCCTTATTTCGCTCGACTACTCTGAAACGGTTGCCAAACAACCTGACGGGGTTTCTAGAGGTTGTTATTTCTTATCTCCTTGTCTTTTCCTCGCCACCTAATGTATCTGCTCTGGCCCTTGCATTGCAAGGTATAGTTGCTGTTTCCATGAGCTGGCATAATTTCAGGACACAAACTCCAAAAAACAACAAAAAAAAGAGCACAAAAAATACAACAAGTAACTGGTGTTCTTCGCCAAACAAGACCCAAAAAAAAAGATGCTCCGAGTGAGGGTCGAACTCACGACCTTTGGATGGCATTTCTACAATTTGGATGTTTGAAAATTCAGACTCCTCATGAATAGTATGAGACCACTGCGCTACCACTGCGCCATCGAAGCCTGTTGTCATTTTCGTAACTTGCGATTTTCGCCAGCGCAAACAGGGATCATAAGCATTCCAAAATTTCGTGTAACCATAAGGTCTTCGGTCGTGTAACTTCGCGGTATTCTCTAAATTCTCCCTCTTACAACCCTCGGGGGGGTACCTTTGAGGTCTGGTGCCTCCCCTTCTTCCGGGCTGCTGGAGGACGACGTCTATGACACTGATATGCGTCTTTCATTCTTGTCTTCTTCTTTGACTCTGTCATGGATCTTGACAATGAGCTGTGGAGCCTTGAGGCCGCACTTACCC
>LJOA01000535.1:0-15207 GCA_001513815.1 Ceratocystis eucalypticola
TTCACCATGGCCCTCGAGCGTCTGCAGACATGTGCCAGAAGTGGCATCCCAGATCTTGACTGTCTTGTCCCAGGACCCTGATGCCAGTCGCTGTCCATCATTTGAGAACACGACTGATGTCACCTTATCATAATGGCCCTCAAGCGTCTGCAGACATGTGCCAGAAGTGGCATCCCAGATCTTGACTGTCTCGTCAAAGGACCCTGATGCCAGTCGCTGTCCATCTTTTGAGAACACGACTGATGTAACTCCGCCACCATGGCCCTTAAGGGTTTGTAGACAAGCATTCCAGTTCACCTCAACCCCCGAATTTAATTCAATCCAGCTTGGCTGTTCATGGATGAAGTGCTGTCTCGTTAGGCTGTTGGTAGGACTAAAAATCAGGGTTGATATGTAAACCTGAAGTGGAGCACCTTCGATTATTCCCCCATGGGAGAGAAGAAACAGGCGCGCATCTTGGATGATATCTTGAAGATCTTGTGATGCTTTGTTCTGCTACAGAATGTTAAATCTTGTGTCGTCAAACAAAGTCTTCTCATTGCAAAGATACTTACTAAATAGGCTTGCAATTTTGCAATCGCTCTTCCCGCTTCGGAAACGCTTTTGAGAAGGCTAAGAGCTTCTAGCCAGTGCAGATAATCTTTTTTGAAGAAGGAGAGAATTTTGTCTTGTCCACTGCTCAACCCACGTTCTGCTGAGTCTTCAAAATGATCGACCCAAAATAGACAGGAATATTGAACAGAGGCTAATGGGTCGGGGTCCGGGACAGAAATCTCATGGATCAGACATCCAGGCGCTTGCAAGTGGTAAATATCGCGCTTCAGCGTTCTGCAAAGTAGATCCAGTGATCGCTCGAACATTGCCTGATGTCGCTGCGCAATGCCATAAGGCAGCATCTTGTCTGAGGCTTCGCTCCGCAAGTAGTCTTTCGCGGACAGATGTACAAAATTAACGAAGCCGTTGTGGAGAGTCAAGAACGAGCCACAAGATGCAATGATATCTTCTACCTCTTTCTGGCCACATGGCTTTAGTTCCTTAACTAGGGCATGTAACTGATGTAAAGTAATAGGTCGATATACAGTTAAGGTTATAGCAAGGATCTCCTCACAGATAGACCCATCATTAGACTCCGAAATATGCCCTAGCATTCGTTCGTATAGAGGACTAAGCCCAGCTGGAATTTTCTTGAGTGTACTGAGAGTGTGGCGTTTTTTAGTTTTCACATGAGAAAGCTCTTGGCAAACCAATGCTACCCAGAGAAAAGTGCCATCGGCATTGGCGGTCAAATAATCCAGAACAGCATTTTTCATGTCGTCATCGTACCCTTTGCTTTTGGAAAGGTATTCCACCTTGGATGCAATGTAACTTTCAACGGCCTTAGAAACTGAATGCTGATTTAGTTCGAGGTGTATCTTCGATTTCTGGTCGCCATTGCCAAGCTTTTCTTCGATATCTGGCCAATTTCGGCTTGACACGACCCATTTGGCACGTGAAGGCACAATGATGAAGTTAAGTAGACGTTGCAAGCCCACACTACACTCGTCCAAGGCATCCACAATCAAAACGGTGTTTTCCAGGGTTGGGTCATTCAGCATTGCTGTCGTTATCTCACAAAGGTCATGCCAGGGATCTTCTTGGCTGCTGAAAATATTGTTTTTGTAGTCGTATTTCTGACGCACATGTTTGTTGAGCTGTGGGTTGCGGCGTGCAAGATGATAGATAAGGCCTCGTAACACGGATGTAGCTGTGTTGAGTCGACTTCCGCCCGTAGCCTGACAAAAGAAATATGAGATTGGCGCCAACGATGATGACTCCAACTCGTCAATCAGGCCACAAAGGAGCATTGTCTTTCCCTTGCCAGGGTCGCCTCTGATCCACAAAACTCCGCTCTGCATTTCGTTCCGGAAGTGCTGAAAGTCTGCGTGGTCGAGAATCCATTTATAGGAATCTTTCAGCAAGCCACCCTTTTTCTCTTCGATATTCTTCTTCTCTATGTAGGGGTCGGTTATGTGAAGATCGGAAAGGCATCGCTTGTCATTCTCGTCTTCATGTCTCCTCGCCAGGGCACTAACTGTCTCCCTCAGACTTCGTAGCCATATTTTGTTTTCCTGAGTGTTGTACTGGTCCATCTGGCGTTTCAAAGTTTCTTCAGCCTCTTTGATGTCATTGAGCTGGGTTTTCCAATCGTCGGTTTTGAGCATACCCTTAGCAATAGCAACGCCCCAGTTCCGATGGTAAAGACGGATACTCCGCATTTGATAGAGAAGGAGCTTTTGAAACAGGTTTATGACGCCTTTCTCCAGCTCGTCTTGCATTGCGGCTGTGGTTGCCTCGCACTTGCTTTTGTCAAGCAGTAGGTCCGTCAGGTTCCAGTACCACTTCATTTGGCTCAGAACATATTGAATCCCAGAACGATTTTCAAGTGATTCAGTGATGGGATTTGACAAAATCTATCCAATGTTAGCTAGGAACGGTATTTCTTTTGTATTTCTTTCGCAGTTCGGCTCACATACCTCAATTCCGAGAGAGACAATGGCCCATGCAGCAGCGGCTTGCGGAGCCACGCGTAAAGCCCCCTCCATGATGCCTCTGATGGCTTGAAAAGCTTGCAAGCCCTCGTTAATTCTGTCATTGACGGAAAATTCCTTGGCCGTTCGAGCAATGCCATCCTGGACAAGCTGCTGCATTTCGCATGGAGTAACCCTCTGACGTGTTTTTTCTTTCTTTGCTTCTAGACTAGCGCATCCAGTACTTTGATTGCCGCCGTGAAGCTGAGCCAGAACAATTTTTTCAAACACTCCCACCAAATCTGGCTCTTGCTCCACTGATTGATCATATGCCTGTTTCCAAATTCTCTCTCGTTGATTGAGATTCGGCTCTGGTTCGGGCTCGGATGTTATCGATGAGGGTGCATTTTGCGGTGTTGGCCGACTAGACCCGGATTCTGAGTGATTTAGGTCAGGTGGAGGTTCAGGGACAGATGGAGGTTCAGGAACAGATGGAGGTTCAGAGACAGATGGAGGTTCAGGGACAGATGGAGGTTCAGGAACAGATGGAGGTTCAGGGACAGATGGAGGTTCAGAGACGGATGGAAGTTTAGAGACGGATGGAGCTGCGGGTAGACTAGATTGTCGATTCCGGCCTTTAAAAACTCTGTCGAATATACGTTTGCCCTTCGGGAATCTCATCTTTAATGTAGTTGAAGTGTGGACTGTAGTAGAACGTGATAGTAGGTGATTGCTGAGTAGAGATGGTGGAATGTCCAGACAGGTCTGTTCTTCAAGTGCAGAGCAGCTTCATTAATGCTAGATGTAGTGAGATAATGAGAGCAGAGTTGCTGCCCAATTCTGCCCAACCAACATCATCTCGCAGCAGCTACGACGCTGATATATGCGCGGATGCCAGCAAGGATTTAACCGACACATCAATTTTGCCCAGCTTGTGAGTGCTGTATGTGCTGTAACTGAGCAAAAAACCAAAGTCAGCAAAATGCCTTGCCTTTACAGGCGAGCCAAGCTATCCAATGGTAATACCCCCGTATCACCTAGACATGCAGTGGGTGTATGATTGTTCTTGTAGGCGGGCGCAAAAGGACATGGTTACCATCGTCACTATGCTCCTTCCCTTCATGCGCAATTATTAGTCATCCCACCACAGCGTAACCGCTTTCCTGATATCCACGTCACTGAGCAAGGCATTTAGCTCTCTAAACCAACCAGCCACATCACAGAATACGACCAAGATAACTTGCGTGAGATCGCCATAGCTCTAGCTTTAGATTGAACAAAAATATTTTCATTTTAGTCGGTCTATTTTTTAGGTTACAGAGCTCGTGTGATCCCACTGAGATGACAGTGATCTAGCTCGTATTCCCTTGCTATACGTTGTGCAATGCACAAGTTATCTGCACATTTAGCTTCCTGTGTTGGATGAATGTTGGATAAACTACATGGAGGATGGGTATTGTGGGGAATCTGCCTTCGGTCGGGTTAACCCTGGGTAAACCCGAGCCTGAATACTTCAGCTTAGTTGTCCATGATGGAAGAACTTGACACCTTAGAGAAAGAATAGAAAAACAAGCTTCACCATAACGATCAATCTGTGTACCAGCACGGTTCCACGTGCGGTTGTACAGGATCACGAGTGATTTCCCAAGTGATAAAATCTGAATTCAGTAGATTGTTCCGACATCAATATTGATTTTTGGAACTAGGGTAGCCCTATTTTTAGGTTTAGTTCTACCTTTCCCTGTCACAGTCGTGTGCTATTAGCCTCCATTGAGCTCCATTTATACTGCTTTACCTGTTGTATGCGAGCCTTCAAGTGCATGATAAGTTGCTTTCGTCAAATATTCTGGTTCTTTGAGGAAACTAAAAGGGCTAGCAAAGAAGAGAAACTTAGGCAAGGAAAGGAAAATAAAGAGTCTCTGTAGCACCAGCGCCCGGAATCAATAACAGCAAATTGGGATGAAGCTAGAAGCTGAACCTTTCCCTTCTAGTAGTCCCCATAACTCAACGCCAAAGTTCATTAAAGGCACCGCAAGAATTGACCGATGCGCAGCATTGAGATACTTGTCTCAGCGGAATACACATATATGGTCGGTTTTACCTGGCTAGCATTCACAATAGTGGCAATAAAATTTTACTTTCTGGATCGTGGTCTTGTCATAATACTTTTGCGCAAACGTCCTTTAACCCTAAGGAGCTCCGCAGCTTTCGCAATGTGTACATCTAGTCTCGTTCTAAGCAGCGGACCTCAACTCTATTACCAAGGTATGGTCAGGGTGGCCACTAATTCAAAAGCTCGCATTCCAGGCCTTGATTGTGCTATTATTTAGCCTAAATGTCAATAGACTCCCATCATTTGAGAACATCTGTCTACAGGCTTGTGCTAGAAGTCACTGCCATGCCCTGACCTTTTTATCTGAAAGCCCTAGCACTACTACTGTCTGTCATTCAAAAACGGTCCTAATATCGCTCGGTCATGTGAAGCCCGTCTTCTCACGTCTTATCAGACAACCATCTAATCTTTCCACTGGCACTCCCCAACCCAGATGCTTGTAGAATCGATTAAAATAAATGCGACACAACTACCTCGACGCATCAGGAATTAGATCATAGTAGCGTGCAGATGTCTGCGGTTCTGCTGTTAGCCCTAGATATCCTAGATTCTCGGGAATAGATATGCATCTTGGCGCAGAGGGGTCAACATTTTGGTGTCGCTGAAACTGCGCTCCTCCCCGATTGACGTCATTGTTCCGGGTCCACCTGCATTTATCAGCGATACCCCACTATATTTCGGATCACAACCTTTCGTAGCATATGCACGCATTATTAGGGCCTACGCGATTATGGTCTTGATCTTAGCTTGTAACCACTTCACTCTTGGGTATTCCACTTGACTTGTACTTAGCAACGAAGCTAGGTCTGGCATATTGCCTCCGTGAAGACACCGCCGGCGAGTGCGAGTTGTGAGTTCTGGGCGTGTCTGAAGCAAGTAATGGAGGGGGTATGTTTCATCAAAGGAAAAAGTCTTTCATTGGAGTGAGACGCCTTGTCAAGCAGAACAAAGACTCTCTTGTTGTTGTTTTTGCGTTGATCCCAGCTCCAGCTGTGTTTGCTTCTGGAAGACACAAGCGCTGCTTGACGTGCCAGGCTGTTTGTGGGTATTCACGTCACATGGCCCTCTCTTCTTACCCGGCCAGTGCGATTCTTCTCAGCACTTGCTACCGTGCTTCTTATTGTCTATACTTCCCGATGGCATATTGCACAAGGAGTGCCCTTTAACTCTACCGCGCATTGTTGTCCTGCAAAACACATTTACAATGGCTATGCAAAAGACAACAGTAAAGTTGGACAGCTCCGCTCCTGAACAACCTTTTTTCGCCTGCTAGTGGGGGACTGACTTAATAGTTATGGCCTTTTGACACAGGCCTGCCTAAGCTTCAATTAGCTGCCTAGCTTACTATCACTATGCAAGACAGTAATTGAGAACACTACTAGGGCCGCCCTCCCAACGTCCGACCTTTTCGTATGCACAAACACAAAGACCCAAACCAACAGTTGCCATGGTACGTGCGATTCACCCTATTTTCACAGCCCAAAGACGCTTTGTTCCATTAACATCCAGACACATATCAGGTTGACATTTCTGACACTGATGTTTCCGTCCGCTTCAAAATTGGCGTGCACACCTTTGCGCTCTTCATAAACAGCCTAGACCTGTGGTCAAACATTTCAGAGCAGCTCAGCGCGATAATCAAGGCTCGCTATGGCACAACTGGCCTTGTCTCAGCCAATGACCCAATTGCGCTTCCCCGCGCGGAGCCATGGCGAATAGTGTACGCTAAGCCCAAGGACCCGCATGAGCTCAGGGCCGGCTGGGTGCCGCTTAGATTCGACGACGAAACGGAGACGCCCGCAAGATCGGGACTGACCGACGGCTGCACTTTGGCCTTTGCCGTGTGGCCCGGAACGGAAACAAGGGCGCCTTTGGATGTCGACTTTGTGGTTGATATCCCCCAGATCGACGACTACAGTGACGAGGAAGCGGATGGCCTAGGCCTGACTAGCCGCTCTGAACTGACAGCAGAGGAAAAGCGTGATCTAGAAGAGCAGCATAGACAGGAAGAGGACATGGACATATAGCTAGCCACGAAAATCAAACGTGGCAAGAAATAGACCACCCTGTTTGCGTACCCTGAGACATGTAATTGTTTGTGTCTCGGTTCCAGAATGGCTGGACGGCCTGTCGGCCAGGGATGAATGAATGGATACATTTAATTCATATATCCCAACGCTATTGTGGGTCTGCCTTGTGCAACTTGTGTGATAGACGCCCCCTCCCCCCCCACACATTAAAGCTTGGTTGCTATTTTTCAGCTTGTTGATTTTCCCCCTTATTTACGCCTTTGTTTGGCTTGCTTACTTTTAGTCACTGGCGGCTTCTGTTCTCTTCTGGGTTCCATTTCTGGTCCTTCGTCTAGCTCTTGTTTATTCGTCTCTTGTTTAATTGCCATACTTGCACGGCCTGTGGCTGTTGCCCTCTTTCTTTCTTTCTCTTCTTGCTCGCCAATGCTGGGACCCGCCCTTGAATCATTTTCATCTGCAGCCTTGCGACCTCGACCTTGTCCCTCGTCTCTTTTTTACTCATATCACATGCTTTAATATTGGCTTTTTTTCCGGCCGCAAATCTCGAAATCTAGATGCGATATCTTTCGTTGCTCCGCGGTAGCGTGTGCCTTTTGGCGCCGATTGGCCTGCTATCAACCATCTACCTTTACTACTACCCCGTATTCTTGCGATATGCCTTTCCGCTGCCCCAGGCGCCAAATGTAGCCAGTGCTCCTAGTCCCAGCGCTGCCTTCTTCGACACGCTAAGGCGCCATTCACCCGTCAATCTTGACTTCCTTGGCCCGCAGCCGCCCCTAGCCCCGTTTAGAATGCTCACCATCGGCGATCCACAGTTGGAGGGCGACACTTCGATTCCTACAACTTGGCTAGGCCATATGCCGCATATGTTCGACGTCTGGGATCACATCACCTTCGCAACCGAGTTTGCCTCGCTACGGCTGCGATTAAAGGCTGTTTTTCACGACATTGTAGACGTGTTTTTTGAGGACCTGTACAATGAGCTCCTGTCCATTAGAAAACGGGTCGATCTAATCGGAAACGACTTATACCTGGCTCACGTCTTCCGGACCATGAACTGGTGGACTCAGCCAACGCACATCTCCGTTCTGGGCGACTTGATAGGAAGCCAGTGGATCGACGATGCCGAATTTAAGCGCCGTGGTGATCGTTACTGGAACACTGTTTTCAAAGGCACTGAGAAGGTGCCTGACGAGGTGGCCACCTACCCTGCCGAGGAGTACGACCTTTCCGGATACATAGGCAAAGAAAACGACAGCTCCGCCGCGGATTGGACCCGCCGGATCATCAATATCGTTGGCAACCACGATGTAGGCTATGCCGGCGACTTGACCGAGGAGAGGCTCGCACGATTCGAGCACACCTACGGAAAATCCAACTACGAGCTTCGATTCGAGTATCCTATCACCGACGAACGCCTTCGGAAGACCATTTTTGATGAAGAATCCAACCCCGACTCCACGCGCTTAGTCCCGGAGCTGCGACTAATCATTGTCAACAACATGAATCTCGATACCCCCGCCAAGAGCTCAAAGCTGCAAGACGATACATATACCTTTATCAATGATATAATTGGTACGTCCTCGGCTGTCGAGTTTGATGGCCATTTTTCTGTCATCATGACACACATCCCGCTACTCAAAGAGGAAGGAATTTGCGTTGATTCTCCCTTTTTTGATTTCTATGACGAGGAAGACGACAGCGGAATTCGTGAACAAAATATGCTCTCTTACGATGCTAGCAAAGGCTTTCTCGAGGGGCTACTTGGCATGAATGGAGAT
The DNA here is from genome assembly GCA_001513815.1 of Ceratocystis eucalypticola. Classification (NCBI taxonomy): domain Eukaryota; kingdom Fungi; phylum Ascomycota; class Sordariomycetes; order Microascales; family Ceratocystidaceae; genus Ceratocystis; species Ceratocystis eucalypticola. Next base: position 8,432 of record LJOA01000535.1, read on the forward strand.
CCCGAGGCCGCCAACAAGGGTCTAGGACGTCCTGGCGTCATTTTGAACGGCCATGACCACGCCGGCTGTGACACATACCACTACATTAACCAAACGGATGATGTTCCCGTCGACGAGCGCAGATGGGCTGTCCGTCGGTGGAAAAATGCCACAGAGTCCAAGATTCCTGGGGCCGACGGACTTCCTGGCGTCCGCGAAATCACGGTCCGCAGCATGATGGGTGATTTCGGAGGCAACATGGGCCTGTTTAGTGCCTGGTTTGACACAGAAGAATGGAAGTGGAAATATGAGTACGTAGCATGCCCCCTAGGTAAACAGCATATCTGGTGGGCGGTGCATGCCATAGATTTGGTAGTGGCTATTGGAATTCTGATCTCAGGCTTGGATCTGGTCCTGTTGAAGATTGCTGGGTTTGATGTGGAGACATGGATCCGAGGCACAAAGGCTCAAATGGAGGATAATGTTAGTGCCAAGGCTGCAAGTGAAGGCCAGGGCTCGCCACCATCAGCCAAAGCCGCTGGGTCCGTTATTTCCGAAAGAAAGAAGACGATGCTGTCTCCTCCTGGAACCCCGCTGATTGTGGACAGCGAAAGACCGAGGTCCTTAACACCACGGTTAACACCTTCTATCCGGGAAAGCATTGAGACTCCAGACCGGGATTGAGGTGCAGCTAGAGGATATGGGGTAAGATATGGAAGGTGCAGATAATCATGTTGCTAGAACACACTGGATAATAGGTATAGTGTATAATGTGTATTTAAACAACGCCAGTAGCTCAATGTGGGGGAGTTCCAAAGTTCCTTGGGACAAAATAATGATGATAATTCTACAGCAGATAATGGCAATGTTCCATTTAATTACCTGGCTAGATGAGGCTGTAGCTGGTCCGTCCTTCCTCCGTATCTCTCCCATCCTCTCATTCATACTCATAACGCTCCTAAAGCGGCCAATGCGTTCCGCAGTTCTTTCACCGCCGTAGGCACGTCTTCAAAATTGAGTGCTGAAATGGCCCATTTGGCATGCTTTTGCGCCTTGGCTGCATCAGCCTCATCGGTTGAAAAGCTGTGACTCGTAGGCGCAGGCGGCTTCCATGTATCAGCCGGGGGCGCTGAAGTCGGCGAAGCAATAGGTGGAGAGGCAGTCGCTGGTGGTGCCCTCAATATAGGGGCAGCTGGGGGTACAGAGGGCGGCGCGCTGTTATATGCTGGCGCAGTGTATGGATCAACGCTAGGCCCAGTAGGCGAAACTGAGGCCGAGACAGCAGCGGGAGGCCACCCAGATGTCTCGTCAGTGACGCTCATTGGTGATGGCGGGTCTACGTTACGGGAGGTTACTTCCTGGGGCACGCTTGGGAGGAAACTAGGTGTTTCAGGGTTAAGCTGTGGCTGTGAGGGAAGCTCGATCTCAGGATCCGCAACATCTTCTACAGTTACAGGCCGAGGAGCTGTTGGAGACGCATCGTGGGCTGTAGGCACTAAAGCAAATCCCGCCTCTAGTTCAGCATCCAAATCCGCATTAGCATTGGCATTAGCTTCTGGGGCAGTTGAAGAAGCTAGGGCCTCATCGTTGTACTGAGACTCTGGCTCGTCGAGAACTGGATTTGATGCATTTGGGTCTTCACCAGCACGTATAGCCTTGAGAATACGCGCACCGTTCCACTTGCAGAACATAATCTTTTGCCTTGTTTCCTCGTCGATCGCGCCCCAAATCTTAGCCAGGGAGAAAAAGGTAGCGGCTGCATCAAAGGTATCAGCCGTTTGCCTGGGCAGATGTTAGCAGCTATGTCCAAGTGTCAAGAGTGCCTGTTGCCGCCAGGACACTTACTTTGTTACCTTGTTTGCTCGTAGGACACGCTCGCCCCGTTCGAAAGCCTGCTGCGCAAATTGCTCTACATATGCCTGTCCCGCAGTATCGTCCGTAATTGTCTCGTCGGCATGTTCCGTCTTAGTCTGCTCCAGACGGCTCATCAACGCCGTTGTCCATTCCAGACATTCCTCATCGGTTGTATGCAGTTGGCGACTGATAATCTGGTCAAGCACATAGTATTCGCACCAATATGCAATGGCTGGCTTGACCTGACGGACCTGATTAGCCCGTAGCAGAAAGCGTAAAAGCTCAGGCTGGCGCAGGCCGTCGGGTATTTCGCTAGCCATTAGAAATAGAGACCTAAAGGGGGTGAGGGTGCAGAGAGCAGGTGGAATAGACTTTGTGGGTATTAGCACAAGATAAGGGAAAATAGAAACAAACTGGCAGAGCTCTGCGCAAACCTGTTGGTTGCCATTACCATTTGGTTATCATGAGCTTAGCTTCCCCTCGCTAAGCTGCCCAGGGTTAAAGACCCCAGTCTCTGAAGTTGCTGAGTCATCACCCAAACACAAATAGTTTGGTGGAACATTTGAGGACCATCTTCGTGTACTTAGGGTTAAGGGTTAATCATACAGCCCAGGATGTAGCTCTTGTTCCACCGTGGCCTTTCCATGCTCGTCAATTATTTGAGTCTCACTAATACTCTGTTTTCCTGTCTCTAAATGTCTTTCGTATTAACTTATGCCTGAATATAAACGCTCCAAACTCATCTTATCCCCCACAATCCACATCGAAACTGCAACCCTGGTGACAAACAAGCTAAATCGTCATCACCATGCACCACCCCACCGTGCTAGCCGCCATCGCCGCGCTCCTTTGCGCTACTCCCGGAGCCCAGGCCGCTTTTTATCCCAGAAACTCCCCGGTAATGCAAGTGGAAAGCAAGACTTATGATCAGCTTATTACGCAGTCGAATTACACCTCGGTATGAAGACTCTCAGTTATGTCTCAAGTCAAAGGGAACGTCCAAACCACTAACAGACACCTAGATTGTCAAATTTTATGCTCCCTGGTGCGGCCACTGTCAAAACCTCAAGCCTGCCTATGAAAAGGCCGCCCAAAATCTGGCTGGCTTAGCCAACGTCGCTGCCATCAACTGCGATGAAGACGCCAATAAGGGCCTCTGCAGCTCTATGGGCATCCAGGGCTTTCCCACTCTGAAAATCGTGCGCCCCGGAAAAAAGCGAGGACGGCCGATTATCGAGGACTACCGTGGTGAGCGTAGTGCCGGAGGCATTGTAAATGCCGTGACTATGGGCATAAACAACCATGTAATCAAGGTTACAGACAAAGACTTGGACAAATTTCTGGAAAGCAACCCGGAACAGCCACGTGCGCTATTATTCACAGACAAGGGGGTCACTAGCACCTTGGTGAAAAGCCTTGCCATCGACTTCCTCAGCCAGATGAGCATTGGCCAAGTCCGTAACAAGGAGAAAAACACAGTGGAAAAGTACAACGTCAAGAAGTTTCCTACACTAGTGCTGCTACCTGCGAGCGGTGGTGATCCCATTTTCTATGATGGGGAAATCAAGAAAGAGCCCATTTTAGATTTCTTGGCCCAGGCTGCCACGCCAAACCCGGACGCCTTCAAAATCAAGAGCAAGACCGTTCCGAAAGACAAGAAGCCCCCCAAAGACAGTGCCAAGGACAAGGTCAAGGCCCAGGACAAAGAGGCCAACGAGAAGCCGAAACCTGCCGAGGCTGCTCTGCATCTCCCAACGGTCCTCTCTACCGCCCAAGAGATTCAAGAATCCTTTTTGTCTTCCAAGTCCAAGACCTCTCTTGTATTTCTGGGTCCCGAGACAACGGCTTCTATCGAAACTATTGGAAAGTATCTGGCGGCCAAGCACCCTGCCTTCCCCTTCTACACTCTTTCCAGCGACAGCCCCGCTTTGGGTCCCCTACGTGCGGCTCTGGGGGTCGAGCAGGAGGAAAACATGGTCGTCGTGAATTACAAGCGTGGTTGGGTATCCAAGTATGATGGCGACTTCACCCAGAAGAGTATCAGCGACTTCATGCAGGCTGTCGTGGCGGGTTCGTGGAAGAGAGAGGATCTTCCCAAGATCGACTTGGCCGAGGGTGCTCATGATGAGCTGTAAGAGAGATATGAGATATAACCCCCTCAGTAAGTTTGATAAATTGTAACAGTGAGTGTTCGCTTGTGCTATTTGCTGTGCGTGAAGTGTAGTGCAAGTAATGTAGTGTCGTTTGAGTGATGTGTTGATTCGCTTTATATATGCTGTCTGTTCCCAAATAAATGCGCTGTCAATCAATGCCTAGTTGTCACATGGTTATTTTCTTTGCATACATACAATGTAGGGGCTGCAGGCAACTAAGCAACTCCAACACCACCATGTACAACCCCCCCTCCCCTTCTTTTCCCCAACGCCCACATCAACTTTTAATCATCAAGACTTAGTCCGGTTCCCTTGGAAACACTGCCCTCCGCCACCATGCGATTACCTTTGTCTTTGACAATATCGTTTAAAAACCTCCGTACTTGTTTACATCCATCCACGCCCACAGCCATCATACCCTCCATACGGCTAATCTGCATACGGCTTTCGCACAGTAAGACCACAATCTTGTCTGAGGACCCAAGGGTACCGACAGTTAGGAATGGCAGCTCTTGTTCTTCTTGAGAGTTCAGATCCAGTAATGGATCCGCCCCTTCATCGGCCGCTGCGTACGTCGATGTGGATCCCGCCGTGCAAGCAGAGATGTAGTCGGTCATTGGTATTCCGGCGTCGATGAGAGCCAATGTGGCAGCATTAAGAAGCGCTGCAAGGAGAGAGCCGTCTTGGGAGAGAACGTGTAGGGCGATGTTGATGGCACTATGAGGGAACAGGTGGGTGTGGAGTGTGGCAGCAAAGGCGCGGGAAATGGTGGCTTCAAGTTCTTGCGTACGTCTGTAAAACTTGTTAGAGCGTGTGATTCGGCGCGTACTAGACTATGCTAGCCAGGTCAAGTCAAGTCGAAGCATCGGCTTTAGATTGCGACTCCCAATCAAACTTACCGATCGTTGCGTGCTCGCCTCTTCCGGTCGACTGAGCTGAAGCCCGCCACTACAATGCTCACCACAACGGCTGCATGGCCGCCGGTACTTGCGGGTGCCCTCTTAGTGCTCTCATTGGGGCCATTTACCACACACATGACTTTGGTATGGCCCATCTCTAGATAACTTGAACCATCAGCGGCATCTTGGGTGCGGATTTGCGCGTGCAGGCGACGCAGCTCATTCCATCGCCGGCCATCGGTGCGTAGAAGCGCGAGTGAGTATGTCGAAGTGTCGAGGGGCATTATGTGTAACGCTAGTGCTAGAGGTCAGTGATGGTGAAGCCGTATAAATGTAGACATTCAAAGAAGCTTGTTAATAGAAATGAGGAAAAAAGTCAGTGTCAGCATACTTTTAGACTAGATAAGACACTGTTATCGCTACTGTATTGGCACTGTGCTGACCTCATTGGGGTCCCCTCCTGTGGATGGACTTTCACATGCATTATATGTACATCTTCTTCGTGTGTTAACTACAGCCCAGCATCATATAGTATAAGTCGGCCCCTCCCCCTTCTCCTTCTTTAATCTATGCCGCCATCCGAAGCATTGCGAACTGACTCTCCAAACCTGCCTCCCCGTCCTTGCCTTTCCCATGGTCTTGACAGTTAGTCCAACCCCGCTCCGGGCCCCAAGTAATCTCCATTCCCAAAGCCTCCATTGCCCCCACCAGCACCTGCATGAGGTGGCCGTCCTTCTTGACGCTCTCCCATGCATCAAATTCAACCATGCGGGCGTTTGGTAGCCGGTTGATGACGTCAGTCAACAAATTGGTACTGAAAGCCTCAAAGAAGCCATTTTCTTGTCGGAAGCCCTTGAAGACACTTTCTCCCGGGTCGCACTCAACAAATATCTTGATCTTGTATACTTTGGTGCAATCTTGTAGTCCTAGCGCGTCATTGACTACCCATCCCCTAGGCGGTTGACTCCAGCCGGGGCCAAGACGCACTTCCAAGGTCGTCATGTGTGCTCTGCAAGTTGGCTTCATGCGCGCCAATAATGGCTTTTTAGTTTTGAAGTATCGGCCGGGATGGCATGGGAAGACGCGAAAAACTCGGGAGCTGTAAAAGTAGTCCGAGGCCTCGTATCGAATAGTTCGGCAGGATCGAAAGAGGCCGAGTTTTTTGTGAATCAATCGATGGTTGTCTGGGTCTAGATCAATAGTGCGCCAAACATCCTTGAAGAAGTGCCGGTAAACCTCGAGGCGCAGCTCTGTCGGGAGATCAAGAAAGGGAAAGGGCGCTATCTTAACTTTTCGTCGAGAAACAGGTGCTATGGTGCTCGCCGTAGGCGCTGTACGATTGGCAGGTTCGGTGATAAGAGTGGAAATGGGGCTGGTGACCGTTGCGGCGGGCTTCGGAGCTGGAAACTTGATGCTGAGAACTTTGGGACGGCCAACTGTAGAAGAGGGGGCCGTACTTGTAGAAGCGGACTTGTGAGACTTCATCGTGGTAGCGACGAGCCGATCAAGGGGAAAAGAAAGACAAACACAAACAAATAGAAAATACAGGGAAATAGATGGAAGGGGAAATCGAAAACAACCAAAAAAGAAAAGTGTCGCTTTTGCCGGGCCCGAGCCTTGTAGAAGACTAGAACTACCGCTCGGCGTCAACCATGTTTCTCTCTTTCACATGAAGGCTGTCTGTAGATAAAAATCGACAAACCCTAGAGTCTGGGTTAGGCTACCTCCAAGCCAGCGTCACCGTCTATACTGTAGTGACTACGACACTTGATTCCAAAATATAGCGCTTGAACACTCACCTTCACACTAGCTCTATCGATAAGCCCACTGTTGTGGAGATTCCAGCTCCACTCGGAGTAACTTCGGGTAAACGTGTTATGTAGATACGTGG
>LJOA01000537.1:0-15583 GCA_001513815.1 Ceratocystis eucalypticola
CAATATTTTCCAGGGTTGCTTAGGGTTAGTCCCTTGTCCTGGAGTTGTAAGAGTTAAGTTTTGGAGCGAAGCCCAGATGACTTTGTTAGGGTTAGAGACCCCTAAATCATATAGCCCAGTTGCTACCAAATCAATATGGAATGGCAACGTGCCTGAGTGGTTAAAGGGTATGACTAGAAATCATATGGGTTCGCCCTCACAGGTTCGAATCCTGTCGTTGTCGGTCTAGGAGGACCTCCTGCATTTTTGCATGCATGTGCTTTTTTGGGCACGAGCAAGATAAGCACTGCGTTTGGCATGTAATGTGCCTACGGTGTGCACGATCATGTGTAGCATCCCAGCCAGATGGGTATGTCTGTGGGATAAGAAAATAGGACAGGGACAAAACGCCCCAGTAAAGCTGTGCTGCATTTGTGGTGTTAGTGATTAACACCACCTGCCACATGATTGGATGGGCTTGGCTTTTGGGGCGGCTGTGTAGATAAAAAGGAAGGCTGCTGTGGACGCTTTTCTTCCTTCCCTGCCTCTCTGACCGCCCTAATTGCCCACTGAAAGTGTCCACTGTAATCCTGTTATCTGAGGCGGAGTAGCCTGTAAACAGGATTTGTGAGCCGCACTCTTTTCTCTTCGATTCTACCATCATAGCATCATACAGCAGCCGTTCATCCATCATCCATTCATCATCAGCATCATCAACAATATATCGAAATACCCTTCGGATTTTTCAGTCACCATCCCAGTCTAGCCAATCATACTTTTTTCATTGACCTAGCGCCTACCTCCTTTTCTGCTGCTTTGTGTCCTTTTGGCTTTGTTTACATGGCTGGGCGTACTGTGACACATAGTTTATCGTTTCTTCCCTAATTGACGTTTGAGTTGATTTTGGTGCGGCTGTAGCGCTCTTTTTGCCGTTCATTTCCAGCCCTTTTTTTTCTTCCCTGTTCCCTCCTTTTTGTCCCTATCGTTATCCAAGCAAAATCAATTTGTTGTCTGTTTGCCAACAAACCTGCAGTCCTCGCCAATATCGTCATTTTCATAGTTTTCTTGTCCTGCCTTCCTTCATCTCATTGTGTGTCGCAATATCCCGCAAAGCTTGCCCTTGTCCGGACATTAACAACAGCAATACTGCCACTTAGATCGTGCCTTTGCTACCATGACGTCGCCGAGCAGTCGCCTGGGGACTTCCCCCTCAGCTGCTGCTTTGCCTGATCAAAATCGCCTCGAAAATGCTGCTCTTCTATCGTCATCCGTCCCCAGAGCCGATGCTACTGCGCGTCTAGCTTCACCCATCCCGTTTGCCGCTCCCGGAACACCGCCTCGCCAATCCGGCCTTGCAAATGAGGTTCAGCGTTCTGGCTCCGCGACACCCCTTGTTGGCTCCATCGGTGGTCCTAGCTCCGTAGGCCCTGGTATATCAGCCCTAGCCGCCGCTCTTTCGGGCCCTGCAGGCGCGTCCCCCCCGCGATTTGGTACTCCTCCTATACGCTCGGCTACACCGCCCCTGCAGTCTAACTCGCCGTTTGTGCAGGGACAAATGTCCAACTATGGGTCTTTCGATTCGCGACCCCGCGGTCTGTCAGGCACTGGTGTTTACGAAGACCCCGAAATCGTCCGTCGCCATTTAGTCCAGCCCACTGACGCTGTCTCGGAAACTTCGTCACGTGATGGTGGAAAGGGCAAGAGTGCCGTTGAGGATGAGCAAGAATTTTCTAGTCTACGTCTTCAGGGTGGTGACGTCACTAGGCCAATTTACAAATGGGCCGAGGAGGCCGAAGCGAAGCAGAGAATGCAGCGCAGTAAGAGCTTCAATGCCCTACGCCCCGATCCCGTTGCAGCCGAGCTCGACATCAACACCATCAAGGTTCCAGGTGGCTTCCGCCGCAATTTCGTGCGTCGTGCTGGTGGGCCCTCGACCACCGCTGACTCTGCAGATGGCGGCGAGGCTGGTGATGGCCTGTCACCCAACCAGCCCAAGCTTTTGACGTCTAGCTTCTTGGAATTTTTGACTATTTATGGCCACTTTGCTGGCGAAGAGCTTGAAGAAGACGACGAGGCACTCAGGCCTGGCGAGTACTTTTCGAGTGGTGCTGAGGACGATGCGTTTGATGGATCGTACGACGGTAGCGAGAGCGAAGATGAAGAACGGATGGAGGACAGTGCACTCTTGACGCCGTCTAGGCGCAAGCGCCGGAGAAAGTCACGTGGCGGAAGCGGGAACAACAGTACTACGGGGGCAGCGCTGCTTCTGCTCAAGTCCTTTGTAGGCACTGGTGTTTTGTTCTTACCCCGTGCCTACCTCAACGGCGGCATGCTATTCAGTAATGTGGTTCTCCTGCTCGTGGCGGCACTCAGCTATTACTGCTTTGTCCTGCTGGTTACCACTCGTCTCAAAATCGTCGGTTCCTTTGGCGATATTGGCGGAATTCTCTACGGCAAATGGATGCGCAACATTATCCTAGCTTCAGTTGTACTGTCGCAGATTGGCTTCGTCGCTGCATACATTGTTTTCACGTCTGAAAATTTGCAGGCATTTATTTTGGCGGTAACCGACTGCAAAACTCACATTGACATCTCGTGGCTGATTATCATGCAAATGGTTATTTTCCTGCCATTTTCTCTCCTTCGGGACATTGGAAAGTTGGGATTTACTGCTCTTATTGCCGATGCGTTTATCCTGGTCGGTCTTGCTTACCTCTTCTACTACGATATTCTTACTTTGAGCACCAAAGGTCTTGCTGATATTGTTCAATTCAACGAGAAGGATTGGACGTTATTCATCGGAACAGCTATTTTTACCTTTGAGGGCATTGGGCTCATTATTCCTATCCAAGAGTCAATGAAGCAGCCAAGCAAGTTCCCCAAGGTCATGTTTGTGGTCATGGTTATTATCACCGTGCTATTTACTACCATGGGTGCTTTTTCGTACGCCGCGTACGGCTCCAAGACCGAGACTGTTGTTCTCCTGAATCTCCCCCAGGAAAGCCGCATGGTCAACACTGTGCAGCTGCTGTACTCGGCGGCCATTCTGCTGTCGACGCCGCTGCAAATATTCCCAGCCATTCGTATTACAGAAAACTCCCTGTTCACCAAATCGGGCAAATACAACCCGTATATCAAGTGGCAGAAGAATGTGTTCCGTTTCTTTTTGGTTGCTCTGTGTGCATTGATTGCCTACTGTGGAGCTGACAATCTAGACAAGTTTGTGGCTCTAGTTGGGAACTTTGCCTGCATTCCACTGGTTTACATTTACCCTGTAAGTGCATTTTGGATTCCCGCTTTCGTTTGCTTTGGTACCTGGACTAACTTGCATACTTTTAGCCCATGTTGCATTACAAGGCTGTTGCTCGCAGCAGACTTTGGAAAGCTTCAGACGTCGTGCTTTGCGGCTTTGGTATCATCGCTATGGCTTACACAACCTACCAGACTATGTCCTCTTGGGCCTCGGCCCCGCCAGTTCCAGCGACTCCGCGCTACTGTGACCGACGAGTGTAAGTTTGGTGGTGGGCCGAAATATTCTTTTGTAGAGGCAGTCTTGCGCCTTTTTTGATCTCTTTCCTTCTTGTCTTTTATATGCCCGTTTCTGTGTCCTGTTTTTTGTCTGACACATGTTTCCACATTAACCTGCTGCTTGTACTGCCTGAGCTGTTTTCTTATTAAACTAAATTGACATTGTAACTAGAGTATGACATGGTGTTGTGTAATGTGAGGGTGACTTTGTATGCAGCTTCGACGCATTATCTTGAAATTGTTTGGCAATAGATGTAATGTGATTAGAGCTACAATGAGTGCAATATCTGCTTGTTACGGTACTCATTGTTGTACAAGCAAGGTTGCACTAAGGCTAGCCTATTGTGGCGCCCAAAGGCCGGTGATGTGGCGTGTTGTGGCTACGCCATAAACTGTCTTCTATGCGCCAAATAGGCAACTTGCTCTACTTCGAAATTCTCAGAGGGCAGCTACTTACGCCAGCTGCAAAACAGCACATTATTAAACGTATATATATAATGATTTTACATTTCTTTCTCTGAAAATTTTCTTCATTTTTCTGTCTGAAATACGTCTTTTATTCTTGCGTTGTTTTTCTTTCCTTTGGACTTCATCACGATAATATTTAAGATCTGTCACTCTCTTGTCACATCTATTGGATTAGGCCTCCTGAACGGAAGCTAGGAATTAGCTTCTCCCTGTCCGATCTTGGGTTGTTTTGATTGCGAATTGATGGTTCGCATTTGCTTGTAGCTGCTATTAAGTGCTTCAATCACGTATTGAATCACCTCTTCTCTAGCTATGGCGCCTGTGGAGGATATTCTCGAGCCCCTGGCCTCATTCTCGCTTACTCACGTTTATTATGTAAGAACTGAATCGCCTCCAGCATTTCCCTTGTTTCCGGAGACTAACTCGAATTTTCCTAGGACCCAAATGACCCCATCTCTCATCTATGCGCCTTTCTTGCCCTTGTGCCACATGCCCTCCTCGTTGCTTATGGAACCCTGGTGATCTCTACTCGCGAGGCCGAGGTTGCTCTTATGTTGATAGGCCAGCTGGCCTGTGAAGCTGCCAATTTTGTGCTCAAGCGCATCATCAAGGAGGAACGCCCAAATCAGCACTTTGGCAAAGGCTATGGCATGCCCTCATCACACGCGCAGTTTGTAGCCTTTTGGAGTGTTACCATTGCTTTATTCATGCTGGTGCGGCATCGTGCCCCAGGCACCGCCAGCCGCGCGACAGAGGGGCCCCAGGGAGCCAATGCGCATAAGACAGGAGATCGCATGGCAGCAAACAGCCATGTCCCCAACCGCTTGATCCCTATTTCTGAACGCCTTTTTGCCACAGTGGGTGCGTTTAGTCTTGCGGCGGCTGTGGCTAGTAGCCGCATTTACCTAGGCTACCACTCAAAAAGTCAAGTTTTGGCTGGCGCCATTACTGGGGTCACCTGTGCCTTGGGTTGGTTCTTTGTTACGTCCATGGCTCGACAGATGGGGCTCTTGGCCTGGGCTCTTGAGTTGCCTCTGATCCGGTGGCTGCGTGTGAGAGATTTGCTGCTGGAAGAGGATCCTGCCGCCGCAGGATGGGAGGCGTGGGGCGCCAGACGTGCTTCTGTGGCTGCAAAGGCCCAAAAGAAGGGCCAGTAAAAGAAAACAAGTCTTCCTACTAAATGGCTTCTAGTGGCTCGTATAAATTTGCCAAGCCGAGTGACGAGTAGATGCTTATAGGCGAATAGTACAATACAGTCTCTTGTTTATAAGTTGAAGGCAAGTGGGCAATAGGTAACCGATTATGAATTCAATATAAGACCTAAACATTATGTGCATAGGGTTTTACTCCTGATTTACGCCTTTTTACATCCGATGACTTCTAATTCCAGTCCTTTTGTGCCTGTGCTGTCCTGGGCGAAGCTAGTAGCCCGATTTGAATAGATGACTCTACTGGGCTGATTGGCGACACGCCTTGGCTATCACGTTCCCGATCACGCGAGGCAGCCTTTCCTGCGTTATAAGGATCATAGACCATTGAGTTGAGCATGGCTAAGTTCAATGGCGCAATGGGGGAGACGGGTGATTGTAGCCGTGTTTCGATCGATGTGCCAGGACCAGGACTATTCATGTCCATGAAGCTGAAGCCCATCATGTTGCTGATAGTGCTTGGATACCTGCTGGAGTATTCATCTCTCTGAGGGCTTTGCTGGGGGCTGACAAGGCCCGGGGAGAATGGATTAATGAGCGCACCAGAGGGTTTGGCCTGCTGGCTAGCAGGTTGGGTGGGCCGAGGCGATAGCATATTTGCGCGCATGCCTGGCGATAGGATGTCGTAGTTGATGGAATAAACTTCGTTTGAGTCATGGAAGTACTCTGAGTTGAGTCTCATGCCGTCCACATTTGAAAGACGAAGTCCAATTTGGACGGTAGCTGTTGTATTGAGAGAACCTAGCGACGAGTTGCGACCGTGTCGGGGCTTTTCGGTTGATTTTCTGCTCGTATTACCATACGCTGCGGGCGGGACGAGTAAGGAGGCCTTGCTCCCTACGGCGTTGCTCGCGAGTGGCAGCATGGTCGCTTGCAGATTGCTGGCGACCGGAACCTCCTTGCCAGAGGGCTCAGTAATCTTCGGCAGTGACTTCATCGCGTCGGTTGCTGCCAAGGGCATGGAAGTCTTTTCAAGCCGAGGATCGTAGGTTGTTGATGGTAAAAGATCTGTAGTCTCTGTGGCCGCTACCGAGGCGCTGCGAGTCTTGCTGGAGTAGCGGCTTTGTGGCTTCGAAGACTTGGTCGAGGAACGTTTCAAAATGCCTGGGACATCGTTGGGGATAGGCGGCAGCATCTTGACGGGATCGGGCTTTTGGGGCATGCTATTGGTTCTCCAGTGGCCAGATACCGATGGAAGCTTATTGAACTTTAGGGAGTCAACAGGGCGGCGCGGCGGGCCTTTCTTCTTCAAGGCAACAGGCTTTTCCATAACGTAGTCCCACTCATCTTTGGGATCGCTCTGGAGGGTGTCCTTCTGGGATTTGTCCTTGTTCTTGTTGAAACCACCTCCATCTGGTCCATTGGATGCGGGCATCGTAGTCGCGAGCTTGGATCTCAGATACAAATGAAGGCCACCCGTTAAGATGCCTGAGATATTTGAAACGATGGACGAGACAAGCGAGAGCTGTACGGCTGTATCGTTTGAAGAGCGGCTCCCCTGAACTCCGATGGAATAGAAGAACGGAACGAACAGAAACTAAACGCCCACATGTTAGCATAGCCAAAATAAATAAATGACAGCGCGGCTATCTTACGTTTGTCAGAATGCCAATGACCATGTAGTACACCATGGTAGTTGCCGTGGCCTGTTCTTCGGGGTCGGCGTTGGTAGTCAATCTCAGCTTGTAGAAAACAACAACAGTGCTGATAACTAGGGACAGCAGAACTACAATGGATATGATAAAGCAGGCCAGTCCCCATCGAAGAACGAACCAATAGAGAAAGGCAAAGCAAAAGTTCGGTGGTCTAATGACAAGCGCTACAATGTACTTGATGAGCAGTAGGAGAAAGACTGCCATGATGCAGATTATGAAGTTCCATGTCCCGCGCTTAGAAAAAGGGGAGGATCTTAAGGCGATGTAGGCCTCGTTTATCGCGAAGACCATTTGAATGTAAGGGACAATGAAGACGGCTGTGAAAGGTTAGTGTTGGGCTCGCTGGCATAGCAAGGAAACTGGGGTCCATGGGCACTCACCAGGAAACATCACCTGTGATGTCACAGTACAGCCGAGAACAGTTGGAGACTTCAACCCGAGGGACTGTGAAATGACGAAAATAGTGGCCTGTATGGTAATTCCCACAGACAGCACAAGAGGGAAGAGCTCAGGTAAACACACAAATGAACTACCAACGTACGGTACGGCAATCCCAGCTGCCCGCCTTCTTGAGCGCACCCAGGATGTAAGAAGTATTCCAACCACCGTGATGAAAGCAGTGAGGATATTGAAGCTAGCCAGTATCATAGTGGCAGAGCGCACAGACTTGGCGCCAGAGATTATGAACTCATTGAAGAAAACCACGCTGTGTGTCGAGTTTACGCTAAAGACAAAGCTGGATTCTGCGTTAACATCGGCCTCGGCCTGAACTTCGGACACGGCTCTCGCCCAAGCGGAGTATGGAGAGCCTGTATAGACGGACATGGCGGAATTTTGAGGAAAGGAGAAAAGGGGGAGCGATGGAGGGAGAGCGACGAAGTGAAGTATAGAGAGAAAAAAAAGAGGATAAATAGAAGAAAAAGGTGGTATTAATTATCGAGTTCCGGCTCGTGCATGAGTGAATGAAATCAAATGCTGAAATCTGGGGGCGTTTAAAGAAGGAAGAGTGGTATAAGGTCGTGACAGAAAAGACAAACAACGAGTTGGCTAGAATGCAAACATGGAATACAAAGAGATGGTAAGCCGTAGAGAAAAAAAGAAAGAAAAAACTAGAAGAAAAGAAGAAGAGAGAAGCCACAAAGAAACAGCTAATCGAAGGAGGAGAGGCAAGTCGTCGTGATGCCGGATATCTCTCCTGAACCAAAACCCTCAAGAGAAACGAAGCTGTGGGGAGGGTTTGACAAGGAGACTGCTTGATGAATGCGAGATGGGGAGGAAGAGAAGGGAAGAAGAGAAAGAAGGAGTCTGAAAGAAACGGACGAACAAGGAGGAAGGGGAAGGCCATATGATATGAACGACTATGCAACATGCAGAAATCGAAATGGAAGAAACGGAAAGACCTGATACAAAGATCTGCTGCAGACCGGGAGGCACCCCCATCACCAGCTTCCCGAGGAGGAGAACGAGGGACCTAGAGAGCCAAAGGACTAGGGGTGAGGGATCTAAAAGGTAGGGGGCCTGCGTTCCCAATCCTGTGCGTGTAAGTGCAGTACAGCTTGACGGGCACGGTGCCCAGTAGTTCATGCACAGTACGACACAAATACTTCCTGATGGCTTCTGCTAACTCGGAACCATCCGTACCTAGAACACGTTGTGTCGCGCATTGTGCCACTTTGTTCTGTGCTTCCTTCGTCTGGTGCCTTCGTCTGGAACTCGTCCATTGGGTAAATGACACAGGCGTTCGTCAATGCAGCTACGCGTGCCTCTAGGTATTGAACTATATCATGCTGCCGCCATGCATAGAATTCTGCCGCGAAGTTTCTAGACAGCGCCCACCCTTCAGCCCGGCGCTTGTGGCCTCAGGAAACAGCTAGCGAAGCTCGAGACTATAGCCTGCGCAAGCAGTGCTATTCTGTGCCATTCCAGGCTCGTCTGCTGCTTCACGACGAGAGCTGGGGCTAGGGCTTCTGGCCTGTCACATGGCATCCATTTCCCTGTCTCTCGCTCGGCTCTGGATATTGCGGGTTCCTGCTTTTATTGCTCTTCTTCCGAGTTGCTTGTAGCATAACTCACTACACTCGCGAAGTTTCACCAACTAGCAAATGCTCTAGCACATGCTACCTCTAGCATGGAGATCAAACTAATAGGTGGATACCTGGTTGATAAGCAGAAACAGGAAAAAAAAGATACTTCCTGCCCCACTGTATTTTATATGTCCACATATGTATATGTCACCCTCACAGGTCGCCCCTTGACCCATGTAAAGTTAGCGACAACTCTATTGCCCCAGTCCGCGTTTCGTTTCTCCCGCACGAGCTTAAGAAGAGCGCCCTCTTTTACTACTCGTCGTAGCAATAGCAATGCCCCTAAGAAGAAGACGCTACCATTCCCTGGCCCGAGACGCAGCTATTCCACACAACTCGCAGCTTGCCGGGATGCTGATAGAGACTAGCGTAGGTTAGGGTTACAACCCCTGCGTTCCTGTACGTTTGCCAGGCAAACTTGTATCACTTGTGATTTAACCTCATCTCGAGTGCTACCATTCGTTAAAATGTTTCTGTTTTGTATTTCCCACAACTTTGGTTGACTTTTTTGGCTTCCTAGCTGACGCGGAACAAGTATCACTTTTTCCAATAAGATCACGTTCTCTGCGAAAAAACTGACCAAAGTTGGATAGAGCAGCTTTGGAGACAGGGCATGCTGTCCTATTTGGGGCTGTCCCATTCAGGGCTATCCCATTGGTTTGCTGGCGGCCATTCATTATGCATCCATGTTTCAGAGCTGTTTGCTAAGGCTTCAAAAGACAGCGAAAGGGAATGCTGCCCATGTTCTCAGTATGACAGTGTTGAGTGTGTTTTGAAGCCAATGGATGAATTGGCAGGGTGCCAAGTTCCTACTCTACTGAGCCTTCTTTGCATCCAGTGCCTTGAATGCCGCGCTGATGTTTCCAATGGCGTGGTTAAGGATATATAGCGGAATCCAAACCCAGATTGAGTTGAAGAGCACTAGATACACCCAGAAGTACATGAAGTTGCTCGTGTCTAGGTTGAGGGAGCCGGTAAGCCACTCGGGGCAGAAGGTCATCCAGCCTGGAAGATGGTGTTAGATGTTAGCGGATGCCGGTTTCTAGAAAAGGAATTGGAAGTTGGAAAGAAAACTCACCGCCATAGAGCTCGGCCGTGGCTAGAATAACCATCCACACGTTGGCTTTGTGGTCGCCACGCACCAGTGCTACACAAACTAGGATCCCCATCAACGTATCAAACCCCACTGTCAACAGCTCTAGACTAACTACACCGAGGTCGGCGCCAGCCCAGCGGCGATCGGCCCTGGAGTACACCATCCACAGCAGAGCAAATGGATCGTTGCCGCCTGCCTGGGCACCATATATGCGACCCGTGGTGCCTAGGTAGTTTTCTGGCGTTGGAAAGTAGATCCAGTTTCTCCCTGTAACATCGTTGCCGCCCAGTTGATCTAGTGACTCCACACCACGCTGGGCTAGGAACTCCGCTTCAGGCATCCATGAGAAGAAGGCCTGGTACAGGAAGCTGCCTTCAAGAATCACATGAACCAAGGCATCAACTGCGTGCCAGACAAAGAGGAAGCGTGTGGTACCCGAAGCAGTAGCCGGAAGAAGAGCTTTGCCCAGGCCTACGCCTACGAACACGATTGCTAGAGTGCTGGCCAGCGAGTATAGAGTGGTGGCATCGAAGAGATCGGGAGGGAGCGCCATGATTAAGGATAAAATGACTTGTTGATGGCGGTGCGGCCTAGGCTAGTATGAAAGGTTGTGGCCTAAATCTCTAGGATTTAATCTCAGGCGGAATGACGCTGAGTGGGACTTGCGAAGGAGGGTAAGGAATAGCTGGTCATTCGTGATGCTCGATAGCGCCTTTGTCTGCTATTGTTAGGTCTAAGTGGGGCTTTGTGGCCCCGCTTTTACTTTTTCTTGACAACTGGTGTGTGGGCACTTCTCCACTTTTACGGAGATTGGGACTTGGCAATGTAAATTTTGACGCTCGCTTTTGGACACCTGCTGAATACCACCAAGACGCAAATGGACGCTGCGCAATTTTGATTCTTACATGAGGCACGATGTGATGGTAAGTGAGTTTAGGGGATTATTTAATAGTATTAAGCTAATGAAATGGTGGCTGCAGTAATAAGGTATTCACTCTGGGTGCTAAAACAACCGATAAGTGGCAGCTGCCAGCTCACTTTGCGGGGCCGCGAACTGGTATCGGATCGCCATAGCATCGACAATTGCGCCTTCATGCCCCAAGTCAACCCCGGTCTGAAATCAGCATTTAGGGGTTGTGCTTGTAGCCCTCAGCCTTCGCGTTGTGGCTAGATTCATTCAGCTTGTCGCCAATGGCGTCCTTGGCAGCCTGGGCTCTAGAGTGGGTGTTAGTAATGTTGCAGAAGCAAGGCGTATCAGATATAAATGGTAGACGTACCTGGTGCCGAGGCCGTTGTTGCTGTCCTTGGCGACCTGCTTGTTGACCTCCTTGGAGGTGCCAGCAGTAGCGCCCTGAACGCTCTCGGCGACGTAGTTGGCGGCGTTCTTGATGGTGTCCATTGTGAATGAAAGGGTTGTAGTAATAAAAATTAAAGTGTAAAAGTAATGGTGAAAGGTGTAGTAATGATGAGAAGCGTAGTAATGAAGAGGTGTGAATCAGATGTGTGGATGTGTGATGTCGGAAGAAGAAGGTTAGACTGAAGAGATGGAGGAGGACTTGGCTCATATTTATACATATCCAAGTACCCCAAGGAACACCTATGATGGCTGATGGGATACGGCACCGTTGGGTATTCCCATTGCTAGCAAAACAAGTACCACTAATGCTGCCGTATGTAGCCCGCTTGTGCCATGGTTGGCATCTCCATCCCCGTTAGCCTTCAATGATTGGCTGCTTCTTCTAGGCAGCCGCTTCTAGATGTTCATTTGCCTCCGCAACAAGAAGCTAGGGAGGGAAAGCTCGGCTAAGAAGCAGCCCGTGATCATGGGCTCGCTTAAGCTCTTCCTCTTCCGGAACGTTGGGCCTTAAGTTGCTTCCCTCTTTGCTAAGCCATCATCGTTATAATCATCACACCGACAAGACTAAGGAGTAATGACGAAAGGTAAACAAGCCTGAACAGGGACGCAGCAAGAGGCTAACTAGATCGGGGGGAGATCAAAAGCGGTATACAGCATCTACACGCTAGAGGGCTGTTCTCTCCTTACTTTCCCATACTAACACTAGACATCCCCAACGCTCTATTCCCACTGTCTGTGTTGTTTTTTCCTGTCTGATTCTTTTGCGCTAGATTAAGGCCTCCATGCGAGGCAGGAAGCCATTCCAAAAGCCTGGATTTCGTTACGTGTAAAGTGGTGCTCGGCCTGGATTTGAACGTGATGCAAGGGAGGGCTTGAAGGATGGAGGGAGACAGTAAGCAAGCCCTTCAAAGCTCGATAGCTTGGTAGCTCCATAGCTTCATAGCTTCATAGCTTCAGAGCTCCTTAGCTCCGTAGCTATCAAAATAAGGGAGTTGGAACTATGGTCGCTCGCAAGATCGGCCATTCCTAGCAGGGCTTTCACCGCCCTGATGGAAAAGAGACAGACCGAGTCAGTCGCTCCTCGCTTGCCTCCCTTGCGAAGCATATTTGGACAGCCCATCTACTAATGCGTGCGCCTCGGTTCTACCGCATTCTATGCCGTGTCTTGGCTCTCCTCTTTTTAGCTTTCTTCGCCTCATGGCGCACGAGACGGAGTACAAGTGCGCGAAAGACGCGGGAATTGCAAGAGTCCTAAGAGTCGCAAAAGGCGCTAAGTGTATATAGACTTCATGACCTCCGCGGCGGAAGGGCCCCTGGTGTCTAGCCGAATTCGGCTACACTAGCTAGCTAAGCAGCATCTAGACTCCCTTCATAGCCAGCTGTGACGTCAATTATGCATCTCCTGGATTCTTGTGATGATTCATTTAGTGTTAGCAGGCCACTTTTGCCACCGTCTAGCCGTCACTGGCTCAGCTTACAAGCCTGAGTAAATATGCACTTGCATATGTCTTGAGGGAAATTTGTGGATTTTGTTGTTGCCGAAGACCTCCGGATCTGCACAAGACTGAGAATAATTTAGCTGGCGCTCTCCACTTTCAAGTAGCGGTAGCACGACGCCCAGAGTCTCGAATTCGATACTTCTCGAGACTTAGTGAGGCAAATAATGTGTGCTCGCTTCTTGGTATTCTTGTTTCTCTAGCCTCCATAGACTCTTCAGCGGATCTGCTTACTTGATCTGACTCAAAAGTCCACTAGGTCCACTCGCTCTACTAGAGATTACTCAGTCTGGTCGTCATAAAAAATCATTATCGTATGACTTAATATGTAATAAATATAGGGGAAAAAGGGAAATGCGCAGAACTATAACACCCGGTCTTGTACTCTGTCGTACATTCCATCGCCATACGGGCGGTATGTTGGTGGCTGCGTATCTGTTTGTCTGTATGTATCATAGTCTAACGCCCCGGAAGACATGTGGGCATTCATTCTCGGACTACCCACTTGGGCACTGTAGGGTTCGTATTGCGGCTCTCGAATATTCCCAATGCTAACAGGACTAACAGCGTGTGTGTACGTATGGCTGTATGCTGCCCCTTCGTACGGGCTCGACGCTACGTACCCCGAGGTTTGGTCTAATGGATGCGTGGTCGGACCGGGCGCAGTCACATCTTGGCTGAAGATGTATGTTTCTCCAGCGTTGGTCCTGGCGTTGCGTAAAGACGAGTTATCGCCGGAAGGGCGATGTTCTACGTCGGCGGGTGACGGATGATGTGGCAGCATGTTCTCACCGTCTGAGCTAGTGCGTGCCGGGCTTTTTTGCCCAAGTAGTCGAGACAGAAACCCACCGCCGACTGTGTTTTTCTTCGCATTGCCCCCAGGCCCAAGTAAATTTGGCTTCTCGTTGACGTCTGGGTTAGGATGGACGCCTCCGAGGCCCATGGGGCCATTGGGATCGGGCAGAGTCATATTATCGCGCTTTTGACGCCAATGTTGGCGGCCCATGGCCAGTTCCATGATGAGGGAGAAAACAAAAAAGAATCTACAGGGGAATGTTAGTCGGTAATCTAGGCATCGCTAGAAAAAAAAAGTTGAACCGACAACTTACAGGGCAATTATGGAAACTCCAAGTACAGCAGCCTCCAGCTGACATGCTTGACCGTAAGTCGGTAGATTAGCAAACCCCCCATTTCCTTCGCTATCGACTTCGCTTGAACTGTTTCCCTTGCCAAACTGTGTATTCACTTCTCCACTGCAGGAGCCCGCACCGTCCCCGTTTGCAGCGGCCACATAAATAAAGGCCACGGCAAACATAAAGTCAAACACCATGGCTGTGAAAGCTACTACAGTGCGTATGGGCACACAAAGCAACATGACAATAGCAACGCCGGTGTAAAATACAGCCACCCCAGAAATTCCTTCGACTGCGCGGGCAGATGCTTTGATGTTCAATTTTCGATTGGAGAGTGCCGCAAGAATATACGAGTAGATGGCCAAGATGATGACCGAGCAAAGGCACTGTACGGCCCTCAGCCCACACTGCAAGGGCTTCAGTAGACGGTATTTATTATCAGACATTTCTCGAATGGCAAATAAAATCTTAGTGGATTTGTCGAGGTTTCTAAGGAAGGATAGGATGGAATGCTGTGTGGGTAAGGCTTTCGAACTGGCAAAAAGGGTTCAAGGGAGGGGTTGGTGGGACAAGGCTTCACCGAGACTCAAAACTTGCGAAGGGTGCGTCTAGAATGGGGGTCTCGAGGCGGAGAAAAGGAGACTATAGTTAAGTCAACCTAAGATGCGTAATATCAATAGAGAAGGCCTGACGAAAAGCAAGAAAGCAAACATTAAGGCACGGACGGACATGGTGTCTTCTTAAAGGCTTGCTGGCGAGCCTGACTCCTCTCGAACTTTGTGCTAGGCATTTCCCCTGAATCTCCTCCTCTGGGCTTATTTGGGACGGATTGGTTAGTATGCTTGTGTGTTTACGAGTTCCATGGTCTGGCGATGTGGCGATGACGTTGCTTAGCGCTGCGGCTACCTGATGACGAGCCCTTACTACAACCCATTTATGGGCCTGCCAGTCCGTTGGCGGCTCGCTGTCGGCCCGCCAAAGCCGTCCGACAGGATTTCAAGAGGGCTTAGCAAACGAAGTGGGGTCAATCTGGCGTACTTTGACAGTGACCAAGGAAGCCGTCTGTCGCATTTTGCCCAGGAAAAGTGCGTTCATTGCTTTGAGCTAGGCAATATGCGAGCAAAGTGGTTGTGATAAGTATTATCTCGTTTATGAGACAGTGTTGACGTCAGTATGTTCTGGCTAGTGTTGTTCTGTCAGGGTTGAGACATGATGCTGGTGTCTAAAAACACTAAAAAAGGAAAGGACTATTTGGTTCTTATTTGGGGTTGCACAAAAGAAAGAAAGCTATACTATATACATCTTTGTCTTTGCAGGGCTATAAAGTAGCCAAAAAGTGGAGATGCAGGGAATCGAACCCTGGACCTGATCCAGACTTGAGTACCTCTCAAGGTGCTGCTAAGGATCCGTCATACCACTAGACCACATCCCCAAGGGTATTTGACGATTCTGGCTGGCCGCAACGGTGCTCATAAACGCTGCGGCTGTGCACTGATGCAAGTTTGTAAGCAGTGGACCAGCTGGCCAAAGCGGGATGCAAGAGTTCGGATCTGTTGGTTCCCGAGAGGACGATGTCTCT
>LJOA01000538.1:270-11521 GCA_001513815.1 Ceratocystis eucalypticola
ACTGCATAGTAACAGAGTCAGGGATCCATTCCATAAGAATCATTCGCACTGAGCGTGTGGCCTGTGGTGTGTCAGGATGGACTATGTTGAACGTCCATGACCCATAGTACTTGGGGGTAAGGCTGCCATCAACACCCGCCCTCTTTAGCTCCTCATATGCTGCGGCTTCACTACTATAGTCCCGATCAGCCTTCCATGTAGGATCATCGTATGGCCCGACATATTCATAGTACAAAGGGTCGTATATTTTTGCAATGTAGGTAGTGTCATCCCTGCTATCGTCTAAAGAGCATCGTAGTACTTGAGCGCCACGACCATCACGGCATGCCACCTCCNNAGCACCATTCAGTCTGGGTTTTGCCATCAAGGTCTGTCCATTCAGCCAGTGGGCGTGGAGCAATATCTCTGTCATAACCAGAGCCAAATGGCGGAGGCGGTGTATGTGCTCGGATGGAAAGCGATGTGCCACAGTGGTATGGAATTTCCGGCTTGGTAGGGTCAGACGGAAGCGTCCAGGTCATTGGGCGGTGTTTAATGTTTTGATGTGGTGGAGGAAAGGACATTTCAGACTACAATCGATAATGGATGTATGTCAGGTTTTCGAAAGACCAAACGCCAATGTTTAGCGTGGCAAGATCCAGAACCCATATAAGGTGGACCTGAGAGGGGGCCTTAAGCGCTGGGAAAAACCAGAGAACCAATCAGCCATCAAACCTATAGAAGTAAAGTGGTGTTGGATGAAATGTTGGATGAACTACATGGAGGATGGGTATTGTGGGGAATTCGCCTTCGGTCGAGTTAACCCTGGGTAACCCCGAGCCTGAATACTCCATGATGGAAGAACTTAACACCTTACAGAAACAATAGAAAACAAGCTTCACCATAACGATCAATCTGTATACCAGCACGGTTCCACGTGTGGTTGTACAGGATCACGAGTGACTTCAAAAGTGATTTAACTGAATGCAGTAGATTGTTCCGACAAACAACAACATTAACACACTTTGTCTGCCATCTCATTCATCTCATATACTCCAGCCTCTTGACATTGGCTGCTTTAGACCTCTCAAGAAGGAATATGATCAAGAAATTGAGTATCTGATCAGGTGTTTGATAACCTCTATTTCCAAGACTGACTTCTTTACAGCATTTTATGCTGTCCATCAAGCCACTATAACAGAAACGAATATCAGGGGGGGATTTAGAGGAGCTGGACTTGTTCCTTTACATCCTAAAAGTGTCATCTCTAAGCTTGATGTGCAGCTACAGACCCCAACACTACTTAAGGAGGAGGCTAGCCTTCCTTCCTGACCCATGGGTTTCCAAGACACCAAAGAGTACTTGAGGCCACTTTTCAATCTGAATACCTTGAAAGGCAAATCAGGTGGCATCAAAGTAGCTATCCAACATCTATTCTTAAGGTGCTCAAGTCATTTTCCAAGGGAACAACGGCAATAATGCATCAAATGACATTATTGAAGTCTGAGAACCAGACGCTTCGACAGTCAAACGAGACCCTTAGCAAGCGGCATAGAGTGAAAAGAAGGCACCTACAGAATACAGGAACAATTACTGTAGATGATGGTAGGCAGACAATTGATCAAAACGACATTAACACACAGATAGAGGGTGAATTATCAAGAAGCAGTGGTTGAGGAGGGTCAGGGCTAGTGAATGAAAGGCACTGTAGGACATGTGGCAGAACTGGTCATAATGCAAGAACATGTCAGATAGTTCCTACAATGTCTGTAGAAGAACATAGCACTTAGTTTCAATTGTTTAAATGCTTTATTGTGTTTTTATGCCATGTTCTGTCTTGAGTATTGATTTTTTTGGTGTGCATACTTGTTTGGTGCACATGCTTGTCACGTATATTATGTCCCAAGGCTTCATTTCTTTTATATTGTGCCCACAAGGATTTATGAGGCTTCATGATAGGGGGTGTCAACCCTTACATGGGTGTTCAGCCACCAGCCACAACAGGGGTGGGTCCTGGTTTTGAATAAGTGGGGCAGTTGTGGGATGCTAGTGTGCCATGCCATATAATTAGTAGCTGTTTATGTGCTAGCCTCTAATAGGTATAATTTCAGCTGCCATTTCCATTAGAAAGGCAAGGCAATGGTTTTATCATCAACAGCAGACCTTTCTTCTACAGGACAGCTTCTGCACATGTAACTACTCTCATACAACAACCCAAAAAGCCTTAAGACTTGCCTAGAATTCAGAACCATGGCCTCAAACCCAATATGCCTTCGCGTACACAACTCCCTTATTTCTGCGACCCGACTGAGCTACCAGATACTCTTCCCACACTAGATGAGATTGAACACGCTGTAGTTCGCCTTCCGACCATGCGTAATCAACAGCTAGACTGCGTTGTTCTTGTCAGAGGTTGTTTTGTGGTCAAATATGGCAAGCATGTGGCTGAAAACGAAGGCCAGGCGCTTCTGTTCCTGGCGCATCATAGCCGTATTCCCGTACCACAACTCTATGCCATGTATTATGAAGCCGGCAAGCTTTTCCTGGTCATGAGCAATATGCCCGGCACACAACTGAGTCTGGTCTGGGAGGGCCTGTCTGGTGACGAGAAGCAGCATATATTGAAGCAGCTCAGGTCCATTTGGACGTATCTACGGTCGATCCCTGCGCCGCCGGCCTTCTTCGGCGGTGTCTGTGGCGGGCCTCTGCGGCATCGCTTCTTTCTCTGGACGGAGCCAGACATTAGAATCACCGGGCCGTTCTACGCTGAGGAAGATCTCGGCCGGGCACTCGCGCTTCGCTCACGAAAGAACTGGGAGGGGAACGAGCGACAGCCGCAGACCCCTGCTTTCTTTGCCCGCCATTTGCCTATAGTGCTGCGGGGCCACCCTGGTGTGCTCACGCATGGCGACTTGCAGCGTAAGAACATTCTGGTGGAACAGATACGTGTGGATGGCGCTAGTGAGGGTGAGAGGTGGTTTCGTGTTAGTGCAGTGCTAGACTGGGAAGATGCAGGCTGGTATCCTAGCTACTGGGAGTATGCTGCTTTATTTGTGGATTTTGAATGGCATGACGACTGGCCTGAGAAGGTCGAGAGTATCCTGGACCCATACTTGCTCGAAGCAGCCCTGCTGAAGCTCGTGCGACAAGACTTGGATTATTAGCAGCTTGACTGTTGCCTCACTGGTTGCCTGGATACCTGGTCTTGATGCTCTGATAAGAAGGCTTCCTGAATTGAGAGAAGGTGGCATACGCATTTCTAATTTCTATGAAGATGATAAGTTGAGTCTTTTGAACAAGCTTCATCTCACTTGGATGTTTTTAAATAGGATTTATGTAGCTTGGCCAGTAGTCATTGTCATGGTTTGGAAGAAAGGTGCTCATTACAACCAGTTCAGATGTTCAGATAATGTGTATTAGAGAAGGAAGAAGGAACTATCTAAGCTACCTGGAGGATTGTGTGGTGCTAATAAGGTTATTTTACCATGTGTATAGAGCCCTACTCACAGGTATAGCCTTAACATCACCCTCTCCTCCTCTTCTTTTTGCTTTTCAATTGGGTTGAGTGTGTCTCCGTCTATGTGTTCAAATCAACAGTGTTTGTCATGGGTTGGATACAAGATGTTCTTTGTAGCAGGTTTGGATAATCAGAATACATGCATTGAGGGGAAAAGGAGAAAAAACCATCTAAACTATCTGAATGTAGGAGGGGTTTTAAGAGATTAATATGGGGGAGCATACCCACTATATCCCAGGTGCAGCCTTAACACAGGGCACGGTCATTATTGAGTTTTAGGTAGACTTTGTCGCCGACTTGGAATGATTCCATGACTTGTCGGCCCTTATTGGCATGGCGTTCCTGTACTTCCTGAACTAAGGCCATAGACATCTGAGAAAATGCAGTGGCTTCACAGTGCTTTGCCAGCCAGTTGTGTCCAGCTGTGGCAGGGGAAATAATTGAGCCATTTGGGGCGTGGAGCATTGGTTTCAATAGGGTCTACATGGTAGCCATTATTGTAGTTTAGTACTGAATATGGAAGGCAGTGAGGGTGGGTGGAAACACAGGGGGTAAGTAAAGTATTTCACCCTGCTCACCAGCACAACCTTCTAGATAGACTCCTTTCCCTCCTCATCAATCAGTAAAGACTATATACGTATCATAGCATTGCGCCTTACCCGTAACAAATTGATTGATCTTCCACAAAACAAGAACACCACATACCAGAAACTTAATGCCAACGTATCAATTTTCGTCAGAAGATTCAAGCATTTACGAAAGCCCGACAGATCACGAAGACGTCCCTGTTGAAGACGTGAGAATCCATAGTGTCCCTGTTGAAGACACAAGAAAACGCACGATGCAACAAAACACACCAGCAGCAGCCCTAGGCTGAACAGGTTCGATGACCCTGGACATATAGACGCCGCACACATGAAGCTGAACGCCCTGAAGCAAAAAGGAGACGCCTATGAAGCATACGTCCAGGACTTCTCCAAACTGCTACAGGAGGCCAGAGGACAGGAATGGCCAGAGGAGATCAAGATAGATGCCTTCCGCAAGGGACTGGACAGGAAGGTGACGTACTACACACTTGCCACAGCTCCAGGCAAAACACTGGAGGAAGAAGTCAAAATCTACAGACAAGTGTACACAAACATCCTGAGAAACGAAGACCTCGACAAATTCAGCACGTACATCAGCAGCCCGAACCAGCACGATGAGGCCCCAAGAGAATATGGCGATCCAATGGACATAGACTCGAACTATACACAGTCTTACTCCACCACAAGACCCAAGACAACACAGAACTCTGGCCCTGGGCTACCAGACGACCACAAGTACATGGGCAGAGTCGCAAAATGGGTCAGCAAGGAAGAGATGTCCAGAAGACGCCAGGCAAACGTCTGCCTACGCTGTGCACGACCCAAATGCTGGGCCAGAGTTTGCCCCCTGAAACCAGCAAGAAGGCCAGCCCCTATTCATACCCAAGTCAACAACACCACAGTCGAGGAATGGAATACACCACCGGTGGAAGAAACCTCAGTGGCGGATGATCAGGGAAAAGCCTGAACCCTGCACAAAGTCGTGAGCAGGGGCACCAAGAGGAGGATCTGACTAAACTTTGGTTGAGAGAATGGAAAGAAACAATGGACTGTAGTCTTCTTTTAGTAGAAGTGTTAGGGCTGAGCCTGTGAGGTGACAGGTGACAAACCCCATGAGACATCCCACAAGACATGTCACACAACCCAGCCCCTTACTATAGTACGATAAAAACCCCTCAACCATTTGAGTAGCTTAGATAGTTGTTTCCTTTCCTCCTCAAAGTTGAATCTTTGATTATCTCCGAACCTGTCTACATGAACAACCGTGCACTAAACCGTGAGACTGATTCGATGCTCAATTCGTCGACCATAGTCCTTCTTGAGTAGCCCAAAGGACCTGACGTCAAGAGGCTGAAGTAGGTGAGATGAATGAGCTGGCATATAGAGTGTTATTATGTGGTTGTCTTCACAATATTGCTCACAATCGACTGAGTGGTGGCTTTCATGCCCATCGAGGATCAGAAGGCGAAAGTGACCGGTTGATCGGCCCTTAGTATGTCGGTCAAAGTGCCTTAGCCACTCAAGACCTGTCTCATTATCAGCCCAGCCATTATAGGTTGTCGCAATAGTCCAATAGTCCGCGAGTTTGCTTTCTCGATACCAGCTGGCGAGGTTATCTTGGCCTGCAACCACGATGAACGGCGCGATTGCCCAGCCTTCAGCATTGATCGCCCGGGTGACGGTAACCCATTCTCCGGTCCTGGCTGAACTGATTTCGCCTTTCCATGTCTTTCCACGCCTGTGACAACCATTCCGCTTGCAATGACGCCCATGGTAAAGCCAGTCTCATCAAAATTGTAGATGTCAGCTATATTGATACCATACTTGGCAATTGTGCTTTCCACGAGCCTAAACCAATCACGAATAAGGACTGGATCTTCGCATTTAGCCCTATCGTAGTCATATCTACGATTAAAACAAGTCTTGAGGTCTGGTTGTCGCTTGATGAAGTTAGAAGCCGAACGTTTGCTGACGGGTGACGCGTCGCGGTCGGCGAGCAGTCGGTTGGCCATTTCTTCCACAACACAAAGATGAGGGGGGAATCCTCAATACCCTAGGGTGATAATGTCTTCAACAACAAGCTGTTCATCTAGATCGGACAGTTCTCGCCTCTTAGGGACAATATCACTTCGAGAAGGTTTGCTGTGATATCGATCATAGAGGGTACTAGGTGGAATTTTGTATATCCTTGCAGCGCGATAGATGGGTCATTTTGGGTCATCTCGAAGGGCCTGAGGAGTAAGAATTGTATTCTTTTTGTCAGAACGACGTACTGAATTCGGTTTTATCACTTTTGAAGTCACTCGTGATCCTGTGCAACCGCACGTGGAACTGTGCTGGTATACAGATTGGTCGAATTGGTGAAGCTTGTATCTCAATTCTTTTTCTGAAGTGTTATGCACACTTAAGCTGGAGTATTCAGGCTTTAGTTTACCCATGGTTAATCCGGCAAAAGGCAGCTTCCCCACAATACCCGTCCTCCGTGTAGTTCATCCAACATTTCATCCAACATATTGTGATCCAACTATGACGCTGGACAGAGGCTAATGGGAAGTTAGACAATATGTAGAGTTCATGACAAAGTGGATCATAGGGATGGAGAAATTGAGTCACATTAAAACCTACAAATTGCTCACTTGAATGATTCCACTGTCATTGTTACTAACCAACTTCATAGATCGCTGAAAACTATCTATTCCCATCAGAGCCTATGTCCAATCTCATACCTCACGAGAGGTGGGTTTCAATGCCAGTAAGGAGGCATTTAATACACATCAGGATGCCAATCTTCATCTTCAATGGGAGGAGCATTCTCAGGCGTGTCATCATAGAAAGTGAGGTAACACTCTAAAGATTCTGGTGGGCCATCAAACTCTGTTGAATTCTCCCAGCAAGACTTCAGCCAACCNNTCAGCCAACCGAAGAAAACTCCCCGCACAACACAGTGAGGGTAAGGAGTCCAGTGTTCAAATTCCTCAGGACACCTTCCCCAGAACAAGTACTGAGGACTAACTGGCAACTTGCTCTTATACTGTAATCTGTTACAGCCTGGCTGGCTAAAAACTGAAGAAATGTTGAAGTCAAACAAAATTACGCGAGGCATACAAGAAAATACATCAGGGCCAACTAATAGCACATTTCGTGGAGCAAAGTCCAGGTGTCTTACACCATAGAAGTCTATTTTCGAGTAGACCTCCATAGCTTTTGCAAGAATATCGAGCCGGTGCTGTGGAGACATGCGGCCTCGAAAGCCTCCCTCCAGTATATACTGCATAGTAACAGAGTCAGGGATCCATTCCATAAGAATCATTCGCACTGAGCGTGTGGCCTTTGGTGTTTCAGGATGGACCATGTCGAACGTCCATGACCCATAGTACTTGGGAGCAAGGCTGCCATCGACTCCCGCCTTCTTTAACTCCTCATATGCCGCAGCTTCACTACTATAGTCCCGATCAGCCTTCCATGTAGGATCATCGCATGACCCGACATATGCATAGTATAAAGGGTCGAATATTTTTGCGATGTAGGTAGTGTCATCGTTGCTATCGNNACTGGGTGTTGAGAGCACCATTCAGTCTGGGTTTTGCCATCAAGGTCTGTCCATTCAGCTATTTGGCGTGGAGCAAGGTCTCTGTGATAACCAGCGCCAAATGGCGGGGGTGGTGTATGTGCTCGGATGGAAAGCGATGCGCCACAGTGGTATGGAATTTCCGGCTTGGTAGGGTCAGACGGAAGCGTCCAGGACAGTGGGCGCCATTTAATGTTTGGATCTGGTGGAGGAGAGGACATTTCAGACTAGAATCGATAATGGATGTATGTGAGGGTTTCGAAAGACTAAACGCCAAGGTTAGCGTGGCAAGATCTAGCAGCCATATAAGGTGGACCTGAGGGGGACCCTAAGCGCTGGGCAAAACCAAGAACCAATCAGCCATCAAGCCTACAAAAGTAAAGTGGACAATTAAGCTGGTTGTTATTCTTAGTCAGCACATGATCCCATGACTGTTTCAGAGCACTTAATAGGCGCTTAACAGAATACTACATCTATTTCAAGTCACAAATATTCCATGACCTATTTGAATTACTATCTGTGAGATTCGTGTAAGTCCCTACTTTTTCTTTATTTGGAAATCGTCACATCGATAACCTTTCCCATTGGCGCTTGTTTTGACTTTGCAATCTCGTTGGCAGATCGAAACAGCCAACATAGCTAAGTGAGATCATGGCAAGTATGTTTTTAACGCGGCATAAACATAAGAACGGCGCCAGCCAGGTACTATATATACTGTGTTCTCTCACGCTCAGTAGCCCCAAGTTTGTAGTCCAACCTCACATCAAGTTCTCAATTTCTCAATTTCTCTTTATTCATAACTGTTCAACATGACCACTATCATTGATTCTTTCTACCAAGCCATACCGGAAGTGCAAGTTTCACCTCCCCAGGGTACAAGTCGTAGGACACATGTGTCTGGCTCTTCAACTGCTTACGCGGAAGCTCCCTATGTGGCATTCCACACCGATCTGGTCTTATGGGAAATGTATGCTGACAAGATCCTCCAACGTCTACACGCCAGTGACTCTTTTAGTTGTAACTATCTTGCAACCTGGGAGCCCTGTCGACGTCTTGTCAATGAGGCAGATGTGGCAGATGCTGCAGCTGTGCAATTGATGAACCCTGTTGAAATGGCATTCTGTGCGATTCACGGTAACCGAATCAAGTCTTTGAACAATTCTGCCGCTCCAAACCGCTCACGTGCGGATAAAGTATGGATGCGGTATGATGCCGTCCGAGGATGGAAACATTTTGCTATTCTTGACTATAAGAAGATTGGCACTCTAAACGAAGACGAAGTCTTCCGTGCTTGTGTATCGCCTGCTGAGTATCATAGTACTGTGGATCGTCAAGTCAGTCTTTTTCGGGGAGACATTTTGACTATAATCAAGCAAGGTGTCAACTATTCTGAAAGCTATGAGACACGATACGTCGCTTTCTTTGACTGGGATGTTTTGCTTCTTCTATATTTTGGCGACCGAATAGGAACGACAGGAGGATCATGGTGTTCTTTAGCTATTATAACAGACAAGAGGCACATGAGGAAAGCTCTTCTTGGCTTCCTTGAGAGAGCCTATAAATCATCTTTATCTGGCGAGGCAAGGTTGAGCCCGATTGTTCCTAGTATTCCTTAAGGCTCAGTTTTTGTTACATATGATTGATCACTGGCATTTAAATTATTTAAACCTATCTATCTACATTGGAACCTTGGTAAATTAGATAAATTGTTTTCTTTCCCACAATAAATTATTGTAAGAGGCAGGCATTCTGTGAGTCCTCGAGACCAGGATGTATCACATGACTGGTCAGCTGNNGGTTGTTGTTAGGGTCATGTACTTCCCTACCCCTTTTCTGTTTAGAATCTAGATAGTAAGAATAACAACGCATCATTGAATTTACAATTATCTCTTATCGTTTATCGTAGAGCTGAATATAAGAATAACTACAGTGTAACTTGAACAATTCGGCTTTTTGATAAAGGTCTCATGTAGAGCCAAAGACAAAGTATTGCGGTTTAGCACTGAATATAGAAGGCAGGGAAGCAGGGCAGGAATATTAGTGGAGTTGTCAAGGGTTAGTTCACAGATTGGTTCATATGATCAGGCCCAGGAATTGTCAGAACTTGGTTCATATCTGTTCATGTAAACTGGTCTGGAGATAAACAGAGATTCAACATTGAGAGAGAAAGAGAAAGAAACTTGTCCAAATGACTTAAATGAATGGGGGGTTTTGTACCTGTCTAGTGGGACTGCTTTCTGCCCAAACATGACTAAGCAGACATTGAGCAAAGGACATAACTGTAACTGTAAACCCCAGTATAAATATCGCATAACGTCAATGATAAGCGAATGCACCAACTATGCGAACGCACCAAAAATATCGACCCTGAAGACAAAACAGAGCATAAAAACGCAACAAAACATCCAATCGATTGAAACTAAGTGTTATGCTCTTTCGTAGACACTGTAGCGGCTTTTTGACAAGTTCTTGAATTATGACCAGCCTTTCCACAAGTTCCACACTGCCTTACCCTCGCTAGTCCTGACCTTCCCTGACCACCACTTCGGGATAATTCTGCCATCACCTGCGCATCAACGTCTTTCTGATCAATCTCACTCCTTCCCTCATCTATAGTCATCTCCCCTCTATTGCGTAGCTTAGTTCTTTTTGTTCTATGAGGCCTGCTAAGGGTCTCATTTGCCTGTCGAAGAATCTGGACCTCGGACTTCAACAAGGTGTTCTGGCACATTGTTGTGTTCATTCCTTTCGAAAATGACTTAAGAGCCTAGATAATTGATATTGGGGAGCTGCTTTGATGCCTTCTGATTCGCTTTTCAAGATATTCAGATTGAGAATTGGCTTCTAGCACTGTCTTTGGCGTCTTAGAAACCCAAGGGTCGAGGAGGCTGGCCTCCTCCTCGATCGGTGTTGGAGTCCGTAGCTGCACGTCAAGCTTAGATATCACACTTTCTGGATCTAAAGGAGCGATTCCAGCGCCTCTAAAACCCCCGTTGATATTGCTTTCCGTCATAGCTGCTTAGTGGGCAGGATAGAAAGCCAGCAAGAAATCAGTCTTAGAAACGTGAGTTATCGAGCACCTGATAAGATGCTCAATTTCTCGACCATAAGCCTTCTTCAGTGGCCCAAAGCACCCGACATGAAGAGGCTGAAGAAGGTGAGAGGAATGAGCTGGCATACAAAGTGTGATGATGTGGTTCTCTTCACAATATTTCTCAGAATCGACTGAGTGGTGGCTTTGATGCCCATCAACGATAAGAAGCCGATAGCGACTATTTGACCGGGCTCTTGTATGGTGATTGAAGTCCTTGAGCCACTTAAGACCTGTATCATTGTCGGTCCACCTACTTTGAGTCATGGCAATAGCCCAATCCCCTGGCAGGTTACTTTCTCAGTACCAGCTGGAGAGGTGATATTGGCCCGAAACCACGATGAATGGTGCGACTGCCCAGCCTTCAGCATTAATCGCCTGAATAACTGTGACCCATTCCCGGTTTCCAGGCTGCAATGATTTAGCCTTTCTACGCCTTTCTGCACCTGTGACGACAATTCCACTTGCAATGACACCCATCATAAAGCCAGTCTCATCAAAGTTGTAGA